>RJWM01020330.1:0-37375 GCA_004363535.1 Dasyprocta punctata
TGTCAGCAAGTCTCTATTTATGATGCTAACTGCTACCAGACAACGAAGTCAGCAACAGAAAGTGAGCAGATGAAGCAAGGTGGGTTGAAAGTGGGGCAGCTGGGGCCTCCCAGGAGCCACGATTTTCTCAGTGGGGTACAGGGGAAAGTTCGGCTGTTCCTTTTAATGTATCCTAGGCACCTAGCTTGTGAGGCTACATAAGCTTCTGCTGAGTGTAAGAAAAAACAGTCCATCCCCTAGACTCTGAGTCCTTGCCCAAGGTCACCAGCTAGTTAACAGCAGGACAGGGACAAGGTCCGGCAAAAGAGGGCGCAGGTAAGACCCCTCACCCTCCAAGGACCCAACTAGCCTGTCCAGATTCGGAGGGAAATATTCCGTGGCTTCCAAGAGACCGGGCACGCGGGGTGTCTCTGCCTGTACTATTCTGTTCCTCCAGAAAGCTGAAGGCTCCAAGTTGGAGCGGATGAGCTGGAGGGGGCCCTGGAGGGAAGGAACGTGAGGGTTTAATTGGACTCAGCGAACCCTTCCCAGACTAGCCAGTGAGAACGTTCCGAGGCAGCTGCCTGTGCCGGGGTCTCCTGTGGGTCTGGGTGCTGGGGGTGGGGGAAGGGTAGTTACTGGCACGGAGGGAGGGCGGGGGAGGCCATCCAGGGCCCGTCCTTCCCTTACAACCTCCTTGCCATTCCGTTCGGCTGAAAAGCCCCGCGGATCAGGCAGTTGGGCACAGCATGAGGACAGGAGGAGGCGAAGGGCCCGGGAAAGTGGGGTGCTTGGGGATGGTGTTTGGAGAAGGGCAGAAGGGTGTCCGGAGCTGGGGGCAGGCTCAGGCATCCCAGGAGGGGCTAGGAGATGGCTTGTCCAGGGAGGGCACGAGCGGGGGAAAGGGGCGGTGCCTGGGAGGTGGTAGGGGGGCGAGGCAGCGTAGGGGGCGCGGTGGCGGGGCGGGGCGGGGGAGGTTGGGGCCCCGCATCGTCTCTGGCCACAAAGGGCTGGGTAACTCGGCCCCGCGGTCTTAGCAAGGCGTATTGATCGAGGGGCGGGCGCAGCGAGCGCGCCGAGAGCGGCTCCATCCATTAGGGCCGCTGTTCGCCTCCAATTAGAAAAAAAATCATTACTCAGCAGCCAGCAGCGGTCTGCGCGCCGCCCGCCCGGGACCGCCTGCGAGCGAGCCAGCGAGCCAGCCAGGGAACGGAGGGCCTCCCCACCCCCAGCCCCCGGCGCCCCGCCTCCCCCGGCCCTAATGACAACTATTAGAACTGCCTCCCCGCACCCACCGCCCGGCGAGCACAAAAGCGCGAGATTCATTTGGTAATCGGGGTAATTACAGCGGGGCGCGGGGGCGCACGCGGCGGTGGCGGGCGCGCCGGCGGAATGCTAAGGGGCCGGGCGCGCCGCCCGCTCCCACCCCGCCGCCTCCCCGCCCAGCCCCTCGCCCGCGCTGCGCCCGGGGCCACTGCCCCCCTCGCCCGAGCCCTTCCCCCTCTAGCCCTGCCGGGGTTGGGGGTTGCCCGGGGAGAAGCCCCCGCCCCTGGCTCCCCCGCGGTCGGCCTCAGCAGCGCGGCCTGCGGCGCTCGGGACAAGATTTGCTACGTCTGGGAGCCGAGAACCCCTCCGAGGTCCGGGCGCATAATAAATACCGTGTGTAATGTATTTACTCTGCTGCCCCCAGTTAATTTACACACCCGCGCCGCGCCGTGCGCCTCCCCCGCGCGCGCCCTGGCCTGTCGTTCCTATTTACAGGCGCGAGGCGCAGTCCCTCGAGAGGGCTTTTCTTTCTTTTTCTTTTCTTTTCTTTCTTTCTTTCTTTTTTTCTTTTGGAGAGCTTTAGGATGGGTACAACGTGGCATTAAACCTGGCAGGAGCTGTTGCTTATGAGTAATGATGTTTTGCACAGGCCCTTCCCCTCACCTGTGCAGGCACAGGTACCACCCGGGTGGTGCGGGAGGGCGGGGGTGCCTGGAGCCCGGGGTAGCGGGGTGAGTGTGAATTACATGCGGGGATTGCAGGAGGCGGCTCAGTCATCGCCGGACTCCCTGTCTCCGAGCCGCGGGAACGCGGGGGGCCTCTCCACCACCTAAAGGCAGCCCCACTTTCTCCCGACAGACACCGTGCTGCGCCCCGGAGGGACACGTGTCTCCCTCGGGCTCTGCCCAGAACTGCAACACGGTAAGGGGGCTTCTTAGAAGAGCTTCCCTGCCCTTAGCTGAAGAGAAACGCAGCTTCTCTGGGCGATGGCGGCGTCGTGGCCACAGAAAGGGCCCCGTGTGACTGCAGCGCCTACCGGCTTGCAGCCGCCTTATCTGGGGGTTGATTTCCCATCTGCCTCCCTGGGCAGCTGGATTGTCTTCAGGCCAGGACTTATCTGGTGGGGAGACGGAGCTGGGCACTGGAGTCAGGCCCAGCAAATGAAAATGGAATGCTCCCGGGGCCTTGTGTGTTCTTAATGACCCGGAACAGTCCTCAGGGTGAAAAGCAAAACCCTACACCCTTTAACCCTTTCAGTGCCCACCCTGGTTTGGGAGATTTCCTACTCCTGCTCTGGTGACCAACAGACTCTTCTCTGGATTTCATGCCCCCAGGTCCACCTCAGCCCCACCCGGCCAAATCTTCAGTCTGGCCTCCCCACTGGCTAGGGGCAGTGGTGGTGGTGGAACCTTTCGAGGGAAACTGTGGTGTGATGCTGAGTAGGTGTGTATTTTCCCAAAAGGAGGATTCTTAAAGGGCTCGGAGATGGTCCCAGAGGTTAAGAACCACCTCCCAGCGAGTCGACTTTGTGCAGGTCTGATCAGGTCTGATCGCCGAGCCCAGCTTCATTAACGGGAAGATGCCGCTATCCCAAAGCGGCTGTTGAGATTAAAACAATGAGATAATGCTTTAATATTTGTAAACGGTACAGGCTTCTACAAAGATAAATTATTAATGATGCCAAAAATGGCTGTGTGCGTGTGCATGCACTCACGTGGATTGGTGCAGGGGAAGGGAGTATGTGTGGGCCCATTGGGAACCTATTCTCCATTCTCGGGGAGCTTCTGTCCTGAACCTCCTCATTTCTGTCTACCCCAGGACCAAGTAGGGTTGATCTGCGATGTTATTCCTTCCTTTTGAGAGTCAGGAAGCTTGGGTGGGTGGCTGAGGAAGTGGGCAGCAGGGCCCTCCCTGGCCTCCCTTGGGCGGGCACACAGTAGTCATGTGTGCAGAGTAGGTGCCCGGTGCATCTTTGTCCAGTAATGGGATCAGTAACCGAGAAGCTCAGTGATCTCAGTCCAGCTCCTCCACTCCTTCTCCGCTTGCTGTTTAGAAAAGGACCCCAGCTCATTTTCAGCTCTGTCCCTAGATCGTTTCTCATTGAGTATCTTTACCCTCAAGGAGCTCAAAGGTGATTATTACTATAAAATAACTAGCATACCCATAGAGATGGGGACAGAGGAGGTGGGAAACTTGGCTGAGGTCTTGTGACCAGGATGAACGCCAGTGCTCCTCCCTGAGACCCACCTCTGCCTCCTCCCAGAAGGACTGGGGCCCCCGTGTGAGGTGCTGCCCAGGCCTTCCTTCGGTGGAAAATATTCTGACAGAAGTGTCATTGCCCCACAGCATCTGGGCTCACTTTTGGGATCTGCTGAGGACACCCGTGACCTCACACAGTGGAGGGGACTGGAGCGGAGCCACTCCTGCGTGATTCAGGACCTGTCTGATGTGCCATGTTTGTCCTGGGCCCCCACAGCCTGGCTAAGACTTCCTCAGAGCTGCCTTTGTCCTTCCACATGGTCAGACCTACATCCGGGTCTGAAAGTGCCACCCCCATCTCTGCTTCCTGCTTCCTCTTTATTCTTTTTTGTTTTTATGGTACTGGAGAGGGAATCCAGGAGAGGTTTACTATTGAGCTACTTCCCTAGCCCTATTTATTTCGAGACAAGGTCTCACTACATAACCCAGGCTGGCCTTGAGCTTGCCATCCTCCCGCCTCACTCTTCTGACTAGTTGGCATTACAGTCTTGTGGCACCATGCCCAGCTTCCTCTTGAGTCTTTATAGGCATTTCCCCCAATAGTTCCATCTTGGTGTTTGCTACCCGGAGGAACTCACACACCCTCCTCTATTTTTGTTAGGATCGTTGGGAGAGCAAAGGGCGGGGGCTAGGAGCTCTTGGCTAGTCTTTTACCACCTTCCAGAAGGTTCCAGGCTCTCGATGCTCTCTGGTGCCCCTCTGAGACTAGCAGGCCAGCTGCCACACTCTGGCTTTTTTATTCTTCAAGTTGCTTCTGGGTGTAGTAAGGCTCAGCTTGGCCCAGGGCGCCTGCTGTCCAGCGTCTTGAAATCGGATCCCAAGGAGGGGACCTGCGCAGAACAAGCGTCATCAGAAAACAAAGGCACTGCTAGAGCCCCCTGCTTGCTGGAGGAGGGTCAGTCATCAGCCCCAAGACAGATGAAGTGGACGGCTGTTTTTTTTTTTTTTTTTTTTTTTAAGGCGGGGGCAGAGGTCATTAGCTGGGAGAATGTGTCATCTTTGACTTTAGTAGGGTGGTTATTTGACGCTGGGAAGCGAAGACTGGCCAGCTCACTCTGGCCTGGGAGATGGTAATCACAGATATCCACTGGGGAGACACGACAGGCCCTCAGCTAGGGGGAGGGACCGGGGAGGGGCGTCGATGAGGTCTGATGCCCCATTCATCCCCCCAATCTTTTGGAAAGCGAGATATCTGTGAAGTCTCACTTCTCTCCGGCAGTTCTGAAGGCTCATGGGATGAGGCCATCATTCAGTGGCGGCCTGGGCTGCAGGGCTTCCAAAACAGCTAGTGGATCCCCTGTAGGCTAATTGTCTTCTGTCCCCAACCCCTGCCCCACCAGAGCCAAGCTTTACTTGGCGGGCTGTGGGCTGCAGGTAACCCAGAGGTATTGGAGACAGCATCTTTGGTCATAGGCATCAGGGACATTTGCAGACCCTTCTCAGTTCCTGGGACATCAGTCTGAAGCCTTCATCTCTGGGAGGGGCTGGTAGGGTTATCAGGGGCCAGTACCCCCAGCCCCGCGCTATGGTTCTTCCAGCTCTAGGGTGGGGACAGTCAGAGACCATGGAGAAGCTCTGAGGATCTGCGCCACGTCCACTCCTGCCTGCCTCCAGACAGTGGCTCTAGATGGGAGGACACACGGGAGCAGCGAGCCAGGTCTCCCAGAGCTGGGAGTGCTGCCTTGGATTCTGGGGGAGCCGGCTCTGACGCTGTGTCGCCTGGTGCCCTAGGGATGAAAGGCCTGCTTGTCGCTCTCCTGCAGCCCATCTCTCCTGGCCCCACCTCCTCGAATTTGCCCGGCCAGCTGCACCCAGCTTCACCCAGGTCTAAAGGGCTTGTGTGTGTGTGTGTGTGTGTGGGGGGGGTCACTTTTCCTGGATCTTTCCCCGAAGCCTAAAGCACTCTTATCTGGCTCCCACTCATCCTTTCGCTTTCAGCTTACGCTCCAGGAAGTACGGGCAACCCCCATAGTAAACAAAGCCAAACGTTTTCTTTATCTGCAGCCTTTACTATGCTAATATGCACTGTGAATCTTCTGGAGGGTGGGGGGCTTCAATCTTTCCCCAGGCGTTTGGCCACTGAAAGCCTGGCCTACCCCCTAGCTATTAACCCTTGGGGAAGGTGGCGGGAGGAAGGGAGGAAGGAGCTGGCAGGCTGTTTCTCAGAGCAAAAGCCGAGGGTGTGGAAACTCCTCTGGGGGAGGCAGAGTCCCCGTTTGTAGTCTACAACTATCTGGGACCCCCCCACGTTGGATTTAGCGAATGGGGTGAGGAGGAGAGAATCCAGAGAACCAGCTGTGTTCCTGGTCACACCCACACGGTCAGCTCCAAGTTTGGGGGCTTAAAAGCTTCCACAGGGTTTGGAGTCTTCTTAAGAAAAATAGTTCAGAGGTATAAATTACTACTGCGAGGGTCCCCCCGGGGCCTTTGGAGGGAACTGTGCCTGCCAAGGTCCTGAATGAACTTTGAACTTTATTAGCATCAAGGTAAAATCTCCATCTGTGCAGAGGTTTAATTATGGGCATATGTGCAGCTGAGAGCTTCCACGTGCACATTCGGGGCTGGGTGAGTGGATGGTCGTGGGTGGCTCTTCCGTATGGCACTGCCAGGCCACGGCCTGCCTGCCTCTGGGCCCACAACCAGCCTGTGATTTGTTCTGCCAGGCCAGGCCAGGTCTCATGCAAATGTGACAGTCCCGGGCATGTCCTCTTGAGGCTTGCAGACTGGTGAGGACCACACTATATTAGATGGACAGATCTGTTCCCTTCCTCCCACACTGTCTACCTTCTGTGCCCAGGAGGCTGATCCTTGATCCTGTGGACTGGACCATGTGGGCGGCCTTGATCATTGGCTTCCTTCCAGCTGGGTTTGGCCAATGGTACAGGTGGGCCGTGGGACTGGTAGGAAGGAGTTCGAGGTTGGGGTGTTTACTTCCTCAGCTCAGCTCCAGTTTGACAGCGGTTAAGCTCCTTTTCTGCAAACATAACAGCCCCTCACCTATAGCTCTCTCCCTTTGCCCCAAGGCGATAGGAACCTCCCACTTTTGCCCACATCTCTGTAAATAACCCCTTTCCTAAATTGTTTTCAATTGGCTCGAGGGTGCCATCTCTTTCTACTAGGCTCTTGGCTCACACAGACAGCAGGAGTGGGGCTTCTGAGCAGCTCCTAAATCATCCCACCAATCCCAGCCAGGATATCTTGAGTTACCCTTCAGTGAATCTGAATATGCCAGTTGGAGTTATCAGTCACTTGGGGTGAGGCTCCCCGACTAGGGCCTGTCCCATACTCCCTGACTCACCCTGCTGTGGCATTTAGCACTAACTGGCTTCTCCCTGCGGGCTCCCATTTTCTGAGTATCTAGATGAGATTATGGGAGGGCATAAACCCTGCCTCCCCCAACTCTTGAGTTTTTTGAGGCCGAGCACGGAACTGCAATTTTGGGGAATGCTATGGAACTGCCCAAAGTGCCTGACAGCAACCACATAAATTATGAGACATGAATGATGGTTCCAGTGATGGGCTGGTAAATGCTTAACTCCATCCCCCACTCTGATGTGTGGCATCTGCTGATTTCCATGATGTAAATATTCCCACCAGAGTCATGCTCAAGCTTCCCACATGACGGTAGTGACCCGGAGCTGGAGCTGGGACAAGCCTGGCTCCCCACTGCAGAGGACTCCAGCACACAGTGCCCGGTAGATAATCTTGGGAGCAGAGATAATGGTAGACTACAGCACATTGATTAGCAAGGTGAGTTCAGAGTATTTCCTACCTTTGTTTTTAATCTGTCTCATTTAAAATTTTAATCATTTTAATTGGATTTAATTTTTTTATGAATGGTTCTATTTCACAACCGGCTTGCAAAATTTCCAAAAATTTAATGACTGGTTCTCACAAACCAGTACTCCTTGACTGCAGTGCACCATGGAAGGGTTCAGTTGGCTTGGTGGTAATGGAAAGAAAAATTAGTTTTCATCGATAGGTAGGAAAAAACAAACAAACAAAAAAAAAAACAAAAACAAAAACAAAGAAAAGCTAGTATTTCAATTGCGCCACCTTGTGGCACCACCTAACAGTACCGCACCCCCGCAATCCCACCTCCCCCACTTTGATCATGCTATTGGGGATGACTAGACATCCTGGTTTGCTTGCACAAGGTCCCATTCATGCTCACTACTCTGCCTTAACTCTGAATAGCACTCGTCGGTCTCCGGGGTGTCCCGGTTTGATCAATAAATGATACCCCACCCACATACCCCAGTAAAGGGTAACTTGCGTTTTAGGGTGGGGCCTGGTTTATTTTCCATCTCATCCTCAGGCCAAGGACACATTCAGCTGATACTAGTCAAATAAACAGTGAAGTTAAGGCCACAGAACAAGTTTCCCTGCCTTGTTGATTTCTGCTGATAACTGCTGGGATTTGGAAATCTTTTCGTTGTGCAGAGATTTTTGGTATAATGTGATTGGCCCTGTAATCCCTGACCCCAGCGTCCTCATCCTCGTGAATAAAAAGCCAGGCTGTGAGACGTCAGAGCCTCATCTCCCAGGGAGCGTGCATCAGCCAGAGGGTGTTGGTCTGGCCATCTGGTGCAGGAATAGTCGAGCCGTGTGGGAGCCCAGCTGGCACGGGAATCCTTGGCTGTCCCTGGCAAACAGCATGGGGAGGAGAGCCGTGGGATCAATAGTAATTTCCTTCAGAAGAACAGCAATGTAGTGCGCTTGGCAATGGCATTGGGCTTTCCCTGGCACGGAGGTCTCTAAATGCACTTGGCCCTCTTAGCTAGGAAATGGACTTGCAGCAGAACGCTGGACAGAGGAGGGAACAAGGACAGGACTTTCTTGGCCTGGGCCCAAGAGAGGTTGCCAGGTTGGCTGTAGAAGCAAGCTTTCCCTGTGCCTGCATGTCGTCGGCATAAGCCATGTCGACTCTTTGAGGCACTGACAGGAAATCGTGGAAGCTGGAGCGTTCCCATGGGCCTCCCCTGCCTTGCATGCATGTACTCAGCACTTAGGGAGAGACTGCCGCGTGCCAGGCTCCTCACTGTCTAGACATACAGGGGAAAGAGTTACTTGACATTTGTGAAGCAGGGCCATCACTGCAGGTGGAAATAGTGGCAAGACTGAAGTACTCAGGGAGCAGCCAGGTGTGCCGGAAGGATGGGTCAGGATTGAGTTGCAACTGAAGGATGAGCAGGAGTTCGGTTGGACGGGGTGGTAGGTGCTAGGCCCCCCTTCCTTCCAGGTGGTGGGCACTGCTGCCTACTTGGGTGGCCCTCAGCCGACTGGGACTGAGCTAGCTGCCTTGCTCAAGGTAACCCCCAGCCCCACTTTCTGGCAGGCGACTCATCTGCAGTGTCTGATCTGTTGGGTGTGTGTGGGGTGATATAAGGGCTTACTCCTTCATCTCAAATTGGGATATCTCTGAAGGGCCATCTTGTTCCAGAACATTCTATGTTGTCAGTTGAAACCTTTGCCCAGCCTGATGCCTGCCTCCCTCACGGGTGCTATCCCTGAGAGCCCCCATCAAATGCCTGCATGCTGGTCTTCAGTGTGGGAGCCATCTCTTGGACCACCTGACAGAAGCCAGGGTGGGCTGGAGGTATAGCTCCTCTCAGGGAGAGAAACAGCCTGTAAACAGGGCTTTCTTGTACAAAACAAGAGGAGCAGATATTCTTTTTTTTCTTTTTTGAGATAGGGTCTCGCTACGCAGTTCAGGCTGGCCTTGAGCTCACTTTGCAGCCCAGGCTGGTCTTGAACTCACAATGATCCTCCTGCCTCAGCCTCCCTAGTGCTGGAATTATAGGTGCTCGCCACCATGCCCGGCTTTTTCATCTTTTTTTGTTTTTTTTCTGAGGAGCAGGGTAGTCATCCTTCCATTTTGGAGGTCAAAGAGGATTTAGGACATAAAAGTCTTGTGTTCTTATGGTTTGAACTGAGGCTTGGCCTGTAAGGATTACTTTTGGCCACCTTGTCAGACTTCCGGTGTTTCCTTTTTTAAAAAAAATTTATGTTTACTAGTACATGTTTGTAGTACATAATGATTGCATTCATTGTGGGGAGTTGGTACATGTGCATAACACGTCTTAATTCTTAATTCCCCCCTTCTGCCTCGCACTTCTGAATTTGATTGTATGTGATCACAATGGACTGCATCACCCCCAGCCTCTTACACTGTTAGATTGCTGCTGTGGGCTGATTTCACCTAGAAGTGGGAAAGAGCAAACTTTGAAACCAGGTACTCATCACTTCCTAGTCCTAGATGATGGGTGAAATCCTTAACCCTTCAGAACCTGCCTCTGCACCATGAAATGGAGATAATTTGATAGTGCACATAAATGCTTTATATGAGGCTTGGCATGGAGTAAGCACTCAGCAGATACCTTTATTGCCATTACTGCCACTTGGCTTGAATTTGCACTCCTTGATCAGAATGGGTACCTTGGTGAGTACCCATTTGGTGGCAGATGAGGGAGAAGGGTTGTGGTAGGTGCAGAATATGGATTCCTAAGCCAAGTCCTTTAGAGCTGCAACCCCAACCTGAAGCTCCCTCGCATGCAGGCTGCCTAACAGAGGAAGCAAGCTGGCCTTTCTGATTTGCATTTTCTGCAGGGGGAAACTGAGGTCAAGAGGGGAAGCACCTTGTTCACTGTGACCAAGTGGCAGCTGGACACTCTGAGCCCTGGCTTTTCCATGCCCCAGCCCATGGCCCACAGATCTCCTGGGTCTGTGTCATTCCCAGACAATTTCCCTTCTGCTTTTACTGCCAGTTGTTCCGTACCCCGCAAAAGGTAGGAAGGAATGCTGCAGTTTTAGGGTGCGGGCAGGGCTGCCTCCTGGAGCTTACAGCCCAGCGGTCAGGAAATGCTTGTGTTTGTTCCCAAGCTCGCCAGAAGGGCACCTCCCTCCTCTCCACTGATGTCAGCCGATGACTCTGGGCCGCATTCAGGCCATGCTGTCATTTGTCCCATGCTCATTCAGCTGATTAAAAGTCATCAATTGTTTTTTAAGCCACCAGCAGGCGAGCCACCAGGCACCATTTGTTATTGCTCGGCCATGCTGTGAGATGCTGTTTAAACTCACTGAGCAAAGCTTTCGGGAAACCAGAGGCCAAAAGCGGTTTTGGAGGAAAGAAAATAGGAGAGAAATGAGTGGGCCCACATCTTTGCCAGAGGGAACAATCAGGCCAGGCAGCTGAGGGGCTGTTCCCCCTTTTAGCTGTTCCCACACAGTTTTTTCCAGGGACCTTTCTCTTGGGTCCAGAGCTACAGGGAGCCCCCTTCATCTAATCTCCACTGCAGCTAACGAACGTGCACTTGGCGATTTTTTGCCTGGTCTCCCTGTCTCCGAGTTATCCCCCTGATTTTGGCCACGTTAATGTTCCCATAAAACTACTCCATGCTATCCCTGTTGAAACCTGGAGCAGCTTCCCATAGCTTGTGGAATGACGATTAAAGCTATTGCCTGGCATTTGAGCTCTCCATGGTGTGGCCCAGGTCCCCTCTCTGATCTTCCTAGACACCATCCTTCAGCTGAACCAGACCTTGTGTCCTCTCCCAGACATAACCCTGGCTCGACTTTGTTCACATGGTTCCTTCAGCTGGCAGTAATGCGCTCCATCCCCACCCCAGCTCTTTTGAAGCCTGTGACTTCCCAGGACAACATGCTGGTGTCTTTTACTTAGGCTGCAAATTCATGTCCTCTTTGCCCCCTTACAACCACGGCTGTGTAGTAGATGCTGTCGCCACCTCACCCACTTCCCCTTGTGTTCATGTTTCTCTGTATACAGCTGCCAGCACCTGGGTCCCTGGGCCTAGGGGCTGGCTCTGACCACCTGAGTCCTCTCTGTCCACCCGAGGTAGGCAGAGAGGGCCAGGGGATTACTACTCCCTGGGAACGGCCTTCAATCAATAACTGATGGGAGCAGGTGGACAAACACCCCAGTTCCCCGACCCTGCAGATGGGACACTCAGGGGTGAGTGATCTGTGTTGCCCCAGTGGCCCATGGTGGTCTTCTGCATGTTAGCCGCCTTCCCTCACCTGCCTCCTCCCAGATGCACACACTCAGACCCTGGTCCCAGGCAGCCCAAACGAAGCCCACAAGTCTCTGCTCTGATCCTTTGTTCTGCTGGCCGAGGCTTAGATCCCCTGGAGCTCCCCACATGATGCCTGGCCATAGCAGGCACCCTACTGTAGTTGACTGTGAGACGTTGAATGACTCAAGTCTGCCTTAGAAAATCCTCTGAATGAAAGCCGCAAACCTGCTTTCTGTGCATTGTTCTCTCCCTTCGCGTCTTCCAGGGCTGGAGAATCTCCTGCATTCAAGATCTAACTGCAGCCTCAGCCCTTCCACCAAAGTCCTACCCCCACCCCGAGTCTGCCCATGCTGATATCTCCCTTTTTTGACTTGTCATTGAACTCCAGCAGTGCCACCGAGCAGTGCCCTTGCCCCTTATTTTGTTCAACAAGTTCCTGTTCTTTCTCCGTTGAGCTCTCTCATCCTCAAAGGTAAATCTCACAGTCCTAAGGGCTGTTAGTCACTTGTCCCCATACCTTGGAGGAATCCAAAGGTCTGATCTATATGAATCAGGGAAAGTCAATGTCATTGGGAGAAATCACTGGTTTTTCTAGCCATTGCTTAAACAACTGGCCAGGGAATTCCAGGTGAAATTTTGTGTCCATGGATGTAGGGGTGGTGAGACACACAGAGAAGAGGCGATGGGTAAGAGACCTAGTGGCCATGACCTGCCTTGGCCCCTGGAACATGTTAGCCCTGTTCTTGGATGAAAAGTCTCGAGTCTCCCAGGAAGGTGTGTCACCCCCACTGAAGGCGGCTCCCCCTCAGTGGCCATGCCATAGCTGGGTGGTTTAGGCAACAAGGAAGCCAACACACAGGGTAGAAAGACCCCCATGGGCAGCAATTCCAAGCTACTCCTCCACTGGCTCCCTGCCTAATTTCCAAGGGTCCCGACTGGCTGGGGGACATGTGTGTTTTGCAGGCAAGGAAGACATGAGCTCTCTGGGCCTGCAGTCACTCGCGCGAGCACGAAAGAGCATTCTCTCCCTTCGAGACAGTTTCCATTTCCACCTCATGCAGAACAAAAGCCAGCCGGCCAGCCTTCAGTTACTGCGTGGGAAAACAAACGCAATGCAGGCGCCTCTCACCCCTCTCGTGGTGACCCGGCTTTTCTCGAGCACGGATCAGAGCTCTCTGATAGACGGGCATGGGTGGATTGATGGCAGGACATCAGCTGGGGATATTTGTGATAGGAGACGTGGTGCTCCAGTGCTCTGGGGCTGCTGGTATGTCCTCGTGGGTGCTGGGCTGGTTGGTAAGGGTTGTAAGAAGTGTCCCTTAGGCTGCGGGCATGGGTTTCTCCACAGCGGCCTGAAGTCCAAGAGGAACAGTGGGAAGGAAAGGCCTTGCTTTTGCAGTGCAGAGTAGCCGTTGCCCTGGAAACGGCCCTCCTGGCCTGCAGGGCCTAATAACATTCCTCAAAGTTTTCAGGAGTTGTGAGTTTTGGAATGATTACATAAACGTGGCTTTGTGGGCACAGAACCCTGCACTGGTAATACGGGGCCTCTGGAGTCTACCGGTGAAGAAAAACACAGCGCAACAAAGGAGAAAGCGCAGCCTGCCATGCAGAAAGACTTTGCCAGATGCGAAACTCCTGTGGGTCTTTCTCCTGCTGGGCTGCTAACCCCTTGGGGAGGCCCAGCCGAGCTGGGAAGCTGGGACACAGGCATAGATTTGGGTATTTTAGAATGCCCGTGGCAATCTCTGTACAGGACTCCTTAATATTCGGCAAGCATTTGCTCTCTGGGGCACTGTAGTTATGCGGTTAGTTGTCATATTCCAGAAATATTTAGTAATGAACTGATTGCATGACATTTGTGTCCCCACCCAGAAAGCGCTTTCTCCCTTTTTTTTTTCTCTCATCAGTGCTTCACGTTGAACCCAGGGCCTTTTCACTGAGTTATATTCCCAGCCTATTTTTATTTTTATTTTTATTTTTAGACAGGGTCTCAGTAAATTCCTAAATTGCCCAGGCTGGGCTCGAACTTTCTTTTTTGTTGTTGTGGTTTTCTTTCTTTCTTTCCTTTCTTTCTTTCTTTTTTTTTTTTTTTGAGACAGGATCTCATTATGTATTTCAGGCTAGACTTGCACTCATTATGTAGCCCAGGCTGGCCTCAAATTTACAGTGATCCTCCTGCTTCAGCCTCCAGAGTGCCGGGATTACAGGCATGTGCCACCATTCCCAGCTAGGGCTCAAAGTTCCATTCCTTTTGCCTCACCTTCCCAGAGTGCTGGGGTTATAGGTGTTCACTACCATACCTGGCTAGGCCCTCCCTCCCTTACCAGCTGCATCTGTCCTTCCCTCAAATCTCTAGAATCAGTTTGATACAATGGTAGAGTCGGCTGGATTCCCTGAAGTCAACGAGAATGATGCTGTGGTATTGCTTCCAGCTCCCAAGCAGTCACAGACTCGGGTCTTTTTGTGTCTGTTTGTGTGTGTGGTGGGGATAGAAGCCAGGGTCTGTGCGGGGTGAACTAGCACTTTACCACTGAGCCACATCCCCAGCCCATGGAGTCTCGAGTGTGTTAGAGCTGTTCTCAACTCAACAGCCAATCCATAAGCAGGAAGCATTCTGGGAGTTCCCAGAAGTGGATCGTTTTGAAGAACAAAGAATTAAGAGAGACCGTTAGGGATCGCTGATGAAACCCTTGAACCTTTTGGCCAAAATGACTGTCCTTATGATGGCGTGTGAAAGACAAGGGTGAATTAGAGGCTGTGGTTGTCACTAGGTGATTTGGTTGGGGGAAAAGAAAAGCTTTGAACTTCTGACCAAACTTGTTAGCACTTTGTTACTGCTAACAAGCGCACAGCTGCACTGAGGCGCTCCGCTTCATTAAAAATTAAATAACTTATTGTTTCAACTTTATTGAATTTCTGAAAAATTGGATATATTTGATATACATATACGTTGTGAAGCGACTACCACAATCAAACTAATAAGGATATCTGTCTCACACACATATTTTGAAATTTGATATCTATTCTCTTAGCAACTTTCAAATATACATTGCATTATTAGCCAGGTGTGGTGTACAGGGCCACACGACTGTAATTCCAGCACTCGGGAGGCTGAGGCAGGAGAATTGTTGCAAGTTTGAGACTACCCTGGGCTACAAAGTGAGCTCAGAGCCTGCCTGAACTGCATAGCGAGACCCTATCTCAAAAAGACTCCCCCCAGATAATATACATTGCATTATTATTAATGATAGTTACCATGTTGTACATCAGGTCTGCAAAATGTATTCATCCTATACACTGAAAACTTCATACCCTTTGACCAACATCTCCCCATTTCTTCTCTCCCATGACTCCTGGTAATTACCACTCTGCTATTTCTGTGTGTTTGATTATTTTAGATTACAAGTAAAAGTGAGAGAAAAAAAGAACTTATTTTTGATTTAAAGGTCATTTTGGAGATCAAGTCCCATTTCATTTTCTCCCCACTACTTGCCTGGAAACTGTGGTCTCTACTTCCAGGACTTTTAATGAAGTGGGTTTTCCCCATGGTGGCTGACTTCCTGTGACAGCGGTCTCCAGGATCGTCAGGAGTCCAACTGCATAGGCTCTAAGGGGGTGGGCTGCCTGTGTCCCCATGCGGGATTGAGATTGGCTCTTGCAGTCTCCCTCCTGACCCTCCTTTTCCATCCACAGTCCGCCCTCCCATCTCAGCAGCCAGCTGCTCCTCATCCAAAGCCCTGAGCCCTTGGGATGCCCTCGGCCTCTCCCCTCTGTCTCTCATACTTGACATCTGGTTGGTGAGTAAACCCTGTTGGCCTCAGGGTCAAAACACCTCCCGACTGTTTTTATGGGTGGCTGCCACCAGGCTGGGCTGAGCCCTGGCTCTCTCTGTTAATGACTCCCATCTGGCCTCTCTGCCTCACCCCTGCTCCCTGAAGTCCAGCTTCAATGAAGAACAAACGTGCCCCTGCCAGGCTGTTGCTTCTCAGCTCAGACCTCCTAAAGTTTCCCAGTTTAGCCAGAGGGTGCGCAGCACCAATGGCTATGTTGTCATTCTGCAGCAGTGTCCTCTAAAGCCTGCCCCACCCAGCTCCTGTCACCTCTCAGACCTCATCCTCTAGTTCCTCCCCTTGCGCCTGCCTCAGGGCCTTTGCATGTGCCCCTCCTGTGCCTCCAAGGCACTTCCCTCAGTGAGTGCTGGCGGTTTACTCTGCCTTCAGATCTTTAGCAGATGGCTGTTTCTCCCACTGTGCTTCCTGATATCCCTTCCCTGCTTTCTTGTACCCTTGATACTCATTGCTGCCTGACCCGCTGCACAGCTGACTTGGTTATCTGCTTTCTGGTCATTCTTTTCCACTGGAATGCCAGTCTCCATGGTGCAAGGACTCATTTGAAATCAGTTTTCTGCTATCTTTCAGCACCTAGATCTGTACCCAGCACACAGTGGGTCCTCAACATTTATTATGTAAATGTACCAGGCCTAGGGCAAATGCTTCAAGGCTTGGTACTAAAGTGGAGCTGGAGCCAGAAAAGGAGCTATTCTCTCGCATACCTTGACCTCAAGTTCCACTCTGTTTCTACCTATGTCCTCGCCTTCCTCAGGGACCTGGGGAGTCCCATGAGCCAAGGTATCAGGAGCGCCACCCCACCATGGCTGGAGAGCTCAGTGCTTGGCTCCTGGGGGCCTCAGCACATTGCCAGAAATAACCAGGTGGCCTTGGCCAGTGGGTCAACCCAGGCGGGTGTGGTCATGCTTCGGCCACATCATGCTGAGGAGACTCAGGCACCCTGGCAGGCGAGGTCGGACTCTGTGGAACCTTTGCATCCACTCATGCCCCTCCGCCTGACCCTCTGCCCTGCATAGATATTTCTGTGACATGCAGAGGAAAGAGACGCGGACACAGCTGTGGGCGTTTATAGTGGCCAACACCTGCAAAGGCAGCCCGGGCAGTCTTACATCAGAGAGTCCACAAAGCTGTCACCTTCATCACCCTAACCTCTCTTGACCTGAGAACACTCCCTGCAGGCTTCTACTTTTCAGGGTCATCTTGCCCAGAAATTGCACCTCCCCTGGCCCACAGTAGGCAAGAGGAAAGTTGTTTTCCCAGCTGGGGCTGCAGGGACTTCATGGTACCCCTGTGGCACTGGGGATGTACCCCAGGGCCTCTCTTGTGCTCAGTAAGCACTCTACCACAGAGCTCTACCCTCAGCCCTTCCTGGGAACTGTTGAAATTTCTCCCTGCTTGGCCCCTACCTCAAGCAAATTAAATCTGGATCCCTGGGCATGGGAGCCAGGCCTGCCAAGCTATAAAAAGCCCCAGCAAGTCTGAGGTCTCCAGAACCTGACCTACTGACCTTTGCCATCGGGTACCCGCCCCTGTTCCCTCTAGGTCTTGCCAGCATTCAAGGCCATCGCTGACCCTTTTGTCTGCTAAAAAAAAAAAAAGCCTTCTGAGCACAGAGCCTGGCTCCCCAATCTCTCCCTCTTGCTGCAGGACTTCTTTTGGGAGCTGGGTGTTTGGTAATTAATCACTCCTTCCCGGGCCCATTATCTGACCCTTGCACTGTTATTTATCTTCCCCGGTGTTTACGGCTTTGACTCCAACCTGGAATATATACTCCCTCCTCTCACTTAACCCTGCTCTGTTGGGTAGAGAATCAATGAGACAAAGAATTTTGAAATGCAAAGGCCCCAGTTTGAGAATGAAAGGAGACATTCTGGGTCCCCTCAGTTCTCCTGGGGGAGGAAAGAAGCACTTAGAGTGCCAGACAGGCTGTGATCAGAGTTCTGCAGAGGCACCCCAAGCTCCTCAGGGAACTGGCTGGGAAGGAAGTCATTCATTCTGGGATTTTGCTTGCCCTAGGTTTGGAGGCAGAGGCCCTATTGCATTTTGGGTATGCCCAAGTATCCATCTGGGGTTTCCATGCTTCTAGCACAGAGTGAGCCACATTAGACAATTGTCCATTGACGGAAGACAGCCCGAGAGCCAGCCAAGGAGCTTCTGGGGTCAAGCACCCAGCCAAGGACTGTGAAGAATGCCTAACTGGGGCCCCCTTCTACAGAGGAGGAGACCAGAGCCAGAGAGAGGATGCGAGCCCTGGAAGGCCACCCAATGAGCTCCTGCTAGGGCCAGACCTAAAACCCAGCCCGGCCGTCCCTTCCCCTTCTGTGGCCTCTGGCTGCTTCCTGGAAGGCAGGATTATTACACTGATAGATGTCGGGAGGTCCACGAACTTGGATGGGAAAACAAAAATTACATCTTTATTTTTACTAACGTCTAATTGAAACTGAGCATTTCCTTTAATGGATGTAGGAAACAAACTGCAGTGGTATTGGCAGGAGTTGTAACTTTGTTACTGTATTAGTCCATTTTTTCATTACTATCATGAGATACCTGAGGCAGCCTACTTTATGAAGAAAAGAGGATTCAATCATGGTGGCTCCATCTTAATGACCTTATGTAATCCTAATCATTTCCCAAGGGTCCTCCTCTAAATGCCATTGTCAGATTAAGTTTCCATCCTCTTAATACTTCAAAATGGGATTTAATTTTAGCATGAGTCTGAGGGGGAGGGGTGGTAGATCATTTTAAACCATAGCAGTTACCAACAGAAACCATAGATATTGTCATATCACAGCGCAGTTATGTTTTTATTTTTTAATTTTTTTTTTGCTGTACCAGGGCTCAACGTCGTGACCTCATGCCTGCCCAGCAGGTGCTTAAGCCAAACTCCTGGCCCTATTTTTTTCGAGGCAGGGTCGCACTGTGTAGTTCAGGCCGGCATTGCTCATGTTGTAGCCCAAGCCAGTCTCGAACTTACAACACTCCTCTTACCTCAGCCTCCCGAGTGCTAGGATTAAAGGCGTGCGCCACCACACCCAGCTCACATCACAGTTATTGTGGTGATCTCAAGCACCACTTACACTCATTACAGTTTTAAAAGGAATGGCAGTTATGTTACCTCACTATTCCATGCATTAAATCAACACATATATGACTATAACACCAAATATCCTGATGCCTTTTGCAATGTAACTGATTTGTTTGCAGCCTGTCTTAGTTACTTTTCACTCATGGCTGAGACAAAATACTTGACGCTCAAAATTAGGGAAGGAAAGGTTTATTTCTTATAGTTCTTGGAGGTTTCAGTCCATAGTCAGTTGGCAGCAAGGAAGGGTGGTGTGGTGGGGCAGCCGTTCATGGTGGTCACAAGACAATAAGGCATGAACCAGTGAGAGAGAGAGAGACACGCCTTCTTCTCATCCTTATGCTGTATGCTGGCTCCACACAGCAGAGAGTTGGGGTGCCGGTTGGCAAGCACCATTATTTTTATCTTGGCTAATTGGAAAAGAAAAAAAAATCTTTGCTAATTTGTCAAACTTTCCACATCTCAGTTCCCAGGTACTATTGTTTGAGACCAGAGGCCTGAAATGATGTTTTCAATTATATTAAAACGTTTTTAAAAAACCAAAGTGTAACTTATATATCATAAAGCACACTATCTTTGTGTACAGTCCAGTACATTTTAAAACAATGTCTAGATTCATGTAATCACTTCCAAGACCAAGGTGTTTTCAGCATTCTAGAACATTCTCTCTTGCCCCCTCTCAGTCAATATTACCCTCACCTCCTTAGCCACTATCCTAAGTTCTATTACACTGATTACTTTGGCCTGGTGTGGAACTCCATATCAATTGAATCTGAAGGTAGGCACTCTTTTGGGCCTGTTTTTTTTTTTTTTCCACTCAATATAATACTAGTCAAGTCTATCTATGCTTTTGCACATATCAACAGTTTTTTTTCTTTTTCACTGCTAGATAACAACTGCAATTTACATATCCATTGTCCTGTTGGTGAAAATTTGGGTTTTTCCAGTTTTGAGCTTTTAGGAGTCAAGTTGGCCCTGGCATATGAACATCTTTCTCTTGGGTGCTCCTAAGACTGGGATTCCTGGGCAGAATGTTTAGTTCCAATTGCATTCTGAAAACCTTCTATATGGACTGAGCCTTAGATAATGCCATAGGTGGGGCAGCTCCTCCGTGAAAAAGGGTTTCCCTGCCATGGCCTTCCAAGGCAGCAGGAGTTGCAATTCCAAAGTGTGTTTTACAAAATTAAGATTATTATTATTATTATTATTATTTTTTTTTGCGGCACCGGGGGTCAAACTCACAACCTCGCACCTGCCAGGGCAGGCGCTTAAGCCACTGAGCCAAACTCCCAGCCCTGGTATTTTTTTTGAGGCAGGGTCGCACTATGTAGTTCAGGCCGGTCTTGCGCTTGCGTTGTAGCCCAAGCTGGCCTCGAACTCACAACGCTCCTCCTACCTCAGCCTCCCGAGTGCTGGGATTAAAGGCGTGCGCTACCATGCCTGGCTAAAATTAAGATTATTATTAATAACTGGATCTTGTTTGCCAATCATGGCTTCCTGTTTTGGTTGGAGAAAGGAGCCGCAGTGCACAGGCAGATGAGGGGTGAATGAGAAAGAAGATCAACACAGGAGTGAACCCACCAAAGGAGCTGAGCAGCCAGACATGGGCTGCTGTGATGTCTTTGGAGTGGCTTGACCAAGCCAAACCTGCCAGCAGTCCCTGGAGGGAGATGGACCAACTCCCCTGTCCCTAATTTCTTGTCAGACAGCCCTGCTTGGCAGCAAGTCCCTCAAGGTGACCACCCAGGGTTGACCAACCTGGTCTCTGTCTCCATGTATACATTTTTAATTAAGCAGGTGGCACACATCACAGCTCAGTCTTCTTTTACTACGGAGCTCCTGCCTCTCCCTCTTATCCGATAGCTTCTTCTGGTGGGGGAGATTTTCTGTAAGCTCTAACTCTGGGACCCTTAAAGAAGCAAACAAAAGCCTTATATATCCAGGACCTTCTTAGTTAGAGTGGTTGGTGTCAGGCAGGGTTTTTCTAGAACTGTGATTCTCAAAGTGTGGTCCTTGGACCAGCAACATTGGTATCACTAGAGAGCTTGTTAGAAATGCACATTCCTGGGCCTCAACCCATGCCTCAGAATCAGAAACTCTGCAGTGGGGCCAGGGAATAAGTGCTCTTACAAGCCCTCTTGGGGTTCTGTTGCCACTAATGTGGAGCAACCACTGGCCCACCCTGGCTCCTACCTTCCCCTTGCTTTGAAGTCACTTTTGGGTTAAAAACAGCAGCCGGGTGTGGTGGTGCACACCTTTAATCCCAGCACTCAGGAGGCTGAGGTAGGAGGAGCGTTATGAGTTCGAGGCCGGCTTGGGCTACAACACGAGCGCAAGGCCGGCCTGAGCTACATAGTGCAACCCTGCCTCAAAAAACCAGGGCCGGGAGTTTGGCTCAGTGGCTTAAGTGCCTGCCCTGGCAGGTGAGAGGTTGTGAGTTTGATCCCCCGTGCCGGAAACAAAACAAAACAAAACAAAACAAAACAACCCAAAAAAACACAGCAGCAGCAGCAATGCCACCACCACCACTCTGCTGCCTGATCTGTCCCCAGAGATGCTGATGCAATTGCTCTGGGATGTAGCCTGGTCTTAGTCTGCTTTCTGTTGCTATTGACAAAATACAGAAACTGAGTAATTTATAAAACAGAGAAGTTTATTGAGTTCACAGTTGTGGAGGCTGGGAAATCCCAGGGCATGGAGCAGGCATCTGCTCAGTATCTGGTGAGTCTTTTGCTGCATCTGTCACATGGTGAGACAGAGCAAGTGTTACCTCTAAAATATCCCCTGAAAGCCTCATGTGTCAGAGGTGAGGCTTTCAGAAGATAACTGGATTGTGGGGTGCTGGACTCACTAGCGGATTCATCCAATCATAGCTGAGTGTGCTGATAAAGTGGGCCTGCCTGGAGGAGCTGGACTGCTGGTGAGCCTTTGAGAGCATCTCTCTTAGATTCTTTCTGCTGTGCTTCCTGGCTGCAATGGCTTAAGAAGCTTTCCTCTGAGCTTCTGACGCATTGTTTCCACCCTGGAGTCAGGCAACCATGGACTGAAATCTCTAAAACCACTAGCCAAAATGAACCTTTTCTCCTCTAAACTCCCTCTCTCTCTCTCTCTCTCTCCCTCCCTCTCTCTGGTACTTTATCCCAGCACCAGAAAAGTAACCAATACAGTAAGTGCCAGTGCATCTTCCTTTTTGTTGTTGTTGTTGAGATGAGGTCTTGCTAGGCTGCCTGGGCTGACTCCTGGCCTCTAGCGATCCTCCTACCTCAGCCTTCTGACTGCCTGGGGGCATAGGCAACATCTGCAATGGTGGTGGCTGCTTCCCACTTCCTTTTCCTCTTTCCCTTCCTCTCTCCTTCTTCTGGCACTAGTGCCATCATGACCTCATCTAATCCTCATTACCTCCCAAAAGCCTCACCTTTGAATACCATTCACATTTGAGTTTGGAAACTACATTTCCAGCACATGAAACTTTGGGTGGACGCATTCAAACCACAGCCCTGGGGTGTGTGGATTTTTGAAGCTCTCCAGTTGATTCTGATGCGTCCCAGGATGGACAACGCTCTGTGTAGGAGAAAGTGCTTTTGTTTTCTTAGCTCTATGCCAGGGCTCTTTGCCCTTTCCCAGCTCAGCACTGTGCAGGTGCCCTGCTAGGAGTGCCCGGGCCTGGCTCTGCACAGAAGGTCAGGATGGAGGCTGAGTGAGGCGCACTGCAAATAGGCAAAGGGCAAGTGGCAAAAATGATGAGAGGCAATCAAGAGCTCATGGTAGTCCTTAAACACAGGAGAAGCAAGTGCCGTTCATATTAATTTTGTTGTTGCTATTTTGTTTTGTTCTGGAAGTGCTTGGGATTGAACAAAAGACCTTCACACTGAGCTACAGCTCCTCTTTTTAAGGCAGGATCTTGCTAAGTCACTAAGTTGCCCAGACTAGGCTTGAACTTGCAATCCTCCTGCTTCAGCCTCCCAGAGAGTGGAAATTACAGGTGTGAGTCAACCATCATAGCATTTTGTATTTACAGTTTACTGTCATCGTCCCTTGAATAGGTGACCCTCCTGGGGCAAGTGCAGCCCCTTGCAGGTGCCTGTGCCCTGTCTTACATCTGCACTGGCTGGCAGGCCACTCACTGCCACGTTTTCCCTTTCTCCTGCCAGATCTACTGGGCAGGAAGTCATCTTCTTCCTTAGCAGGAACCCCACTCCTTCAAAGATGCTCCATGAGAGACTGCCATCTAGGCTGGGGTCGGGAGGGCACACTGACAGCCAAGTAGCCCACCAAATGCCATCCCGGAAGTGCTAGTTCCCAGCTGCACCCTCCCTTGGGGCAGAGGGCAGCAGCAGTTACTGGTTGGGTCTTTGGGGAGGAGACTGAGCAGGGCATAGCACCTGATGGGGAGGAGCTTGTCCCAAGAAGGCTGGGAGGTAGCCAGAAGTGAGACTATGAGCCAAAGCTCCAAGCCCCAGCTAATCTTTCATTGTCTCATTGGACTTTGCTTACAAAAGACAAAATTAGCCGGGTCCTGGGGTGCATGCTTGTAAATTTCAGCTACACAGGAGGCTGAGACAGGAGGATTATGAGTTGGAGACCAGTCTGGACAACTTAATGAGACCTTGTCTCAAAATAAAATATAAAAATGGATGTAACTTAGTGGTAGAGTGCCCCTGGATTCAGTCACCCAAAACACACACGCGTGCACACACACACACACATACGCACACAAGACAGTTACCATATCCTTCAGTATCCACAAGGGATTGATTCTAGAACCCCAACCCTAAACAAGTTACCAAAATCCCCAGATGCTCAAGACCCTTATATAAAAGAGACTAGTATTTACATTTAACCCAGACACATCCTCCTATACACTTTCAATCATCTGTAGATGATTTATAATACTAATGCAATGTAAATGCTACATAAATAGTCCTTTTACTGTGTTATTTAGGGAATAATGACCAGGAAAAAGCCTGTACATGTTTAGCACAGATCTCATATATTTTTGTTTGCTTGTTTGTTTTGAGATGGGGTCTCACTGTGTAGCTCAGGCTGACCTTGAACTGCAAACCTCCAGCTTCAGTGCACTGAATGCTGGGATTACAGTCACGTGCTAAGGCCTAGCCTTCAGCTGCTATGTTTTTGCTAATATTTTCCACCAGCAGTTGCTTGAATTGCGTATAAAGAGTGCCTGCCATATACCATAAAGTGTTCATTGTTAGCACAGGCCCTTACTGAGCTTGGGTCCTTGTGTGATTGTGCATGCTTATAGTGTTCATGCCCCAAATCTGTAGTCTCACGAGACTCAGGACTCGCTCCTCTAGGGGCTGCCAGTTCCTCCTCAGGAGCTGTCCTCCAACTCAGAGCATCAGCCCTGCTAGCCACACAACCATCCTGGGAGCCGGGGTTCCCTGGGAATAGATTCCACTCACGCCTGCACGAAAGTACGACACGATGTAGCCATTATTGATTTTCCTATAAAGAGTGAACTTTCTATTAAAACAATCACATAAATTATTTAACTAAACCCCACATAGCAGTCTATGGTAGTACATAACTCGGAAACACAAGCCCTCGACAAAGGGCTGGAGAGCCCCTTCCTTGTGGCACATAACTTGAGGGGCTTGGGGGGCCGTGGCTTAACTTAATAAATCTGTTTTTTTCTCTAGACCTTTGGATTACGCACAAGCCTGTCCCCTCTGTCTCTATGATTGCTCTCTTGGCAGCTTGGGCATCGGAAGCCACTATGTTGGAAAATGAGGACGTCTTCAATTCTACCCTCGCTGTCCTCTCACACCCTTGGCACTTGGATTATAAAAAGCAAGAGTTGCCCTCTGCAGTGAGGCACTGTCTCAGCTGCAGGCTGTTCCCTCCTCCTTTTTTGCTGTGGTCAAGAGAGGGTGGGGGACAGAGAGCAGCATGCTACCTATTTCCAGCATGTCGCCTCACTCCCCTCCCTGACGCCTGCCCCTGAGCAAAGGATTTCCTTGGAAACAGCCCCACTCACTGTTCTGCTGGCCTGGATACAAAAGTGATTTTTTGCATCAAATAGCTAATTATTATTGGTTAAGTCACCAACGCTCTTAGCAGCTTAGAACTCGCTTTGGGTCTCTCGGATTTTTAAATGGACTTTTACTACTTGTCCTGTAAACATTTAAAATTACTGTGGATTTGAAATAAACAGGATGAGGTGACATTTTTTTTTTTTTTGGCACTGAGAATTGAACCTAAGGCCTTTGCACCAAGCTACATCTCCATCCCTTTTTATTTTTTATTTTGAGACAGGATCTCACTAGGTTGCCCAGGCTAGTCTTGAATTCACGATCTTCCTGCCTCAGTCTCCCACGTAGCTAGGATTACAGGTGTGTGCCACCAGTTCTGCCTGGCCACAGGATGAATTTTTTGCACTCATGTATAAATGAATCAGTTACACAGTCGCTCCTTTGCATGTGCGCTTCTGTTGTTGGAGACCTGGGTGTGAAAATGAAAGCTATTATTAGTTCTGCCAGGGGGGGGGGGGGGGGGGGGGGGGGGGGGGATGGGGCGGTGTTGGCCTGACTTGGCTGACCCCGGGGAGGCCGTTACCATCTCTGCCTTTTGTCTGTCGCTATCTTGGGTGGACGGCTACTGCATATGGGGTTAATTGCCCAGTCGTAACTCTGGTCGTTAAAATTCAAGAGGTACGCTCTATAAGACACTTGAGGTGGATGGACTGTCCTGTAACTTTTTATATACGCCCCCCTTGGGTTCCCCACTACTGTGAGCCTAAGCCAATTACAACTTTGCAGGAGGTCAGGCCCTATTTCCCAGCACGGGCTGTGCCAGGAGGCCTGGGCAACGTCCCTTCGGGTTTTGCAGAACCCTGGCTGCCAGCCACCAAATATTTGCTTTTGTTTGTTTGTCAGTAGTTAAATTCTAAAACTACCTCCTCTTTTCCTTGTATTCATAGGTCCAAATTAAATTACAATCTTTTAAAATAATTTTATGTATTTTTCTCCTTCCTACTGCCTTTTATGCTCCTGTCTGAAGGGGGCCTCTTTTTGAGGTTTACCTTCTTTAGTTCAGTAATTCATAATGGTTGAACTTCAGGATTTTTCTCCAACTAAAAACAAAACAAAACAAAGCAAAGGAAAGCAAAGCAAAACAAAACAGCCTTCCCTGCTGGAAAAGAAGAGTCTCCTGTCTGGCCACAGTCTTGCAAACCTGTGGGCCACGTGTCCTTATTGGCTCTGTCCCTGGGTGTCCTCCACTTCCCTTTGGTTGCCTTCTCTTGAGTGTTCGGGAGAAAAACGCAGAAAGGTGAAGCTTAATCCTCAGGGCCCGGGAAGTGCAGTGGTGGCCGGGCCTTCCACTGTGACAGCTCTGGCTTCACTGGCTGCCTTCTGCTGTCATCTGGGGTGCGGCCACTACAGCTCCTATTCTCAGCACCGGGAAATAAGCCAGCAGACTGCACAGGTAAGGAAGATGGAAGTCGTCACCAGACATCACCAAAGGAGTGAAAAGGAAGCCCACAGAATGGGAAAAATTTTTAGTCAACTGTCCCTCAGACAAAAGGACTTCTATCTAGAATGCACAAAGAATTGAAAAAAATCAGACCCCCCAAATTCAAAGACTCAGTCCAAAAATGGGCATCTGAGATGAACACGCACTTCTTAGGTGAAGAAATACGAACAGCAAATAAATACGTGAAAAAATGTTGAACATCACTGGTCATTCGAGAGATGCAAATTAAAACAACACTGAGATTTCACCTCACCCCAGAAAGAACGGCCAGGATCAAGAAATCAGCGGATAACAAATGCTGACACGGTTGTGGGGAAAAAGAAACCCTTCTCCACTGTTGGTGGGAGTGCAGACTGGTGCAACCACTGTGGAAATCAGTGTGGAGAGTCCTAAAATAACTAGGATTGGAGGTCTCATTCAATCCAGCTATTCCCCTTCTGGGTATTTTCCCAGAAGAATTGAAAACATCATAACACAGCAATATGCATGCACCCATGTTTTTAGCAGCACAATTTATAATAGGTAAATCTTGGAAACAACCCAAATGCCCATCAACTGAGGAATGGATAAAAAAGGATGTGGTATTTTTATACAATGGAGTACTACTCAGCTATAAAAAAGGACAAACGTGAGGCTTTTATAGGTAAGTGGCTGCAATTTGAGACCATACTCATAAGTGAAAAATATGAGACTCACAAGTGTAAACATAGTATTGTCCCCCTAGTATAAACAACTGAAAGAGTAAATAGGATCTAAAATGTACAATAGATACTGTGGAAGTGAAAGGGAAAGAAACTGCTCAAAAGGAAAGAACAACTGGGATGGGGGAAAGGAGAAAAGAAAAAAGGGAAATGATTATATGTATATATATATATTCATATGTATAAGATATATAACGATACTACTAATCTCTGTTCATCAAAAAGAACAGTTTGTGCTTTCATTGTTCAATTGATTGTTTTTTTCATGCCGATATCTTGTAATCTGAACAATTACTTTGAAGATAACAATATGTAAACTGGACATGGTAGCCCACGCCTATAATCCCAGCACTCGAGTGGTTGAGGCAGGAGGATTGTTGCAAGTTCGAGACCAAGCTGGGCTACAAAGTGAGCTCAAGGCCAGCCTGAACTCCGTAGCAAGACTCAGTCTCAAAAAGGCAAAAAAACAAAACAAAGCAAAACAAAACAATATGCAATATATTAATCAGTGTTAATCTGCTATTATTTTGTTTTGAAATTTTGTATTATCGTTTTTTTTTGTTTTTAAAATAATATATTAAAAAACCACCACCACCACCAACAACAACAACAAAAAAAACAAAAACAAAAACAAAAAAAAAACAAAAAACAAAAAACTGAGGGAAACCCTGAACAAACCCTTGAGCTTCTTTGAGCCTTGAGTTCCTAATGAATCGCTTTCGTCACTGATTTTAGAAGTCTGGCAAACAATAAATAGGCCTCGGGTAGCTATGGTAATGATGGAGTTGTTTTTCAGGAATTTGGAGATAGCCTTGATTGGGTCATACCTGTTGACGCCACAAACCTTTTCACCTGGGCCTGCGCAATGTCCACTGGAGGACTTTTTGATGTCGGAGAATCCAAACTCAACCCACAGATTCTCTGACACGCTGCTTTCTCAACTTGCCTATGAAGAGGGTACAATTTGATCACGCATGCGCAGACCGCCGATTTCGTCACTTCTTCCAATCGCCATGCTAGGGTCTAGACCAGCCTGCTTCTTTATCCCATAAATGCCCCTGAACTCTATCTCATGGGGAAGTTGATCTGAGGCTTGTTCCCCATCTTCATGAGATTAGTGCTTCATAAATAAACGATTTCTCCTTTTTGAAACTCACGTTTTCAGTTATTGGGATACGGTCTGGAGGTCGGATGAAATGAGTGGGGCCTGATCCAGTAACAAACAAGTCATCCTGTGTCCCTCCTTCCTTCCAGCCCCTGTCCTCTGTCCCCTTTACCTCTGTCATGAAGTAGATATGACCTGTGTGTCAGCAGAGATGGGCTGGTCTGTCTCAACTTGTGAGAGCCAACTGAACATTTGTCTTCTCATGTCTGAGTTCAGTGACATCTTGTCTATATGTCACTCTGAGATTACTGACACCATGAAAATTGGCAACTCCTACAAATCAGGGCTTTCCCTTTTTTTTCTTTGAGTGGTGGGATGGTTTAGCAGCTCACCATTGTTTCTTGGTGCTTGGCTCCCACCTCCGTCTGTGTGCCTTCCCGTGGAATTGGAGCCAGGAAGCTGAAAAGTCCCCTTTCCTAGACTCCCTTGTAACTAGGGTCTAGGACTGCAAAATGGCTTGTACCTTATAGACAGATAGGTGCAGTGTGCTCAGGATTTGGAAGATGGAAGCGAGGCGGTCATCCTCCCGAACCTGTACCTGGCCTTCTTTCTATGCACAAACAAGGCTGTAGAGACATGGGATTTTCTGTGGCAGCTTTGTGACATCCATGTTTGGTTTCATGGGGGATGAGCATCTTTGACAGCAACCAGGCTCCACGTTTCAGTTTCCTGAACTGGGTGTTGCAGCTTTTTGGCCTTAGATCACAATTCTGGCTATGTTCTTGAACTCATTATTTCCAGTAGCATCTCTTGATTCTTTTCTCTTTTCTTTTTTTCTCTTTTCCTTTCTCTCTCTCTCTCTGTCTTTCTTTCTTTCTTTCTTTCTTTTTGAGACAGGGTTTCATTGCGCAGTTTAGGCTGGCCTTGCACACACTTTGTAGCCCAGGCTGGTCTTGAACTTGCAAAGATCCTCCTGCCTCAGTCTTCTGAGTGCTGGGATTACAGGCATGCACCACCACACCCGACTTGATTCCTGCTTTCTAATTGCGGTTGAGGGAGTAGCTTCCCTGGAGGACCAGTCTTGGTGGGCATTTCTGAAGGGCCAGCCTAAGTGTCTTCACAGCCCTTCTAATCATGCTATTAAAATTGGTTTTAGTTACTTTTCTTGGTGCTGGGACAACATATCCAACACCCACAAGTTAAAGGAGGAAAGGTTTATTTTGGCTCACAGTTTGTAGAGTTTTCAGTCCATAGTTGGCTGGTGGCAGCATGACAAAGGGGCATGGTAGAGGAGAAGCAGCTCATGGCATTGCAGTGGGAAGTAGAGAATGATCAAGGGAGGAGGAGGGAGCTAGACCGTTTCAGGCTGTGCCCCCAGTGTCCACTTCCCAACATTGCATTTAGCTATTAACTCATTGGTGGACTAATCCTCTGATGAGTATCACACTCCCAGTATCCAATCATCTCCCAAAGTCCCCACCTATGAGTGCATGATGCTTTGGGGGACATCTAGATATAGAACATAACAACATCCGATTCCCAGTGTTAAATTTCTTTGTGTTAAAATACCCGAAGCAAAGTCTGTTCCCTGTCATGAACTGCCGTTCTCCTGCTTCCGGATTCTGCTTCTATCATCCCCCTTGCTAGAATGTTCCTTATGGAATTAAAAAAAAATCTTTGTCCTTGATAGACTATAAGTTTGTTGAGGATGAAGGCCAGTGGTATGAGTTTTTTCACAGTATTACACATCATAGGTGTTCAATAAGTAACTGAATGTGTAAATGAATGAGTTGACTAATGGGTGCATGAATGCTAGTGGGTTGTTATTGATCTTTGAACTCAAATTCCTGCTTAGCTCTGCTCTGATTCCTGCTCCCACATGTAGCATTGCCTAACAGTAAGTGTCAGCCCTGAGCGCAAACTAACTTGGCAAAGATTTTACGATATGAAAGTTTCTCTATAAGCAGTTTTCTCATCTATAAAATGGGGCCAGTGCCAACCTGCTTTTCAGAGTCACTGGGAGCATTAGAAGCAGACAAATTGGGTCTCTGTCCTCAGCCACTTTTCACTTACACAGTCAGAGCCAGGTAGTAGGGTGTACTAGCTGGTGTCAAGTGGCCTTCTCTGCCACTCCTGCCTTGGGCCCCACTTGCTTTGAGTCTCGGAGTAAGTTAATTTACCTCTCTGAATCTCCATTTCCTCATCTGAAAAGAAGTGAAAAAATGTCTTACTCATGCAAGTGCTGTAGGATTCAATGTGTTCACATGTATATAGTATTTTATGTGCTTATGTCATCTCTAGCATATACAGCCCAACGGAAAGGATGGGCTAATCCCGAAGTAAATGCTGCTGCAAGAATCCCATATAAAAATACAGTGCCCTAGCATATACTTAATGCATGCTGTCTAGTTGTGGTTATTATCAGTAATGACACCCAAGATTGACTTTTATGAATAGCTTCTATCTCATTGTTGGCAGAAAGAACCACGGTTAATTGTTCTGGATCCAAAGCCTTTGTTTGTGGTAGGGATTCCCCAGATTGCACCTGGTGCTTGGTTTACAAACTCTAGCAATAAATTACTTGGGTCACCTTAGAACATAGTTGAGCCTGAAGGATTCATTAGGAAGTTGCACGATCAAAGACTAATGACTAATGACTTCAAAAAACTGATTTAGGTGGATGTTGAATTATCATCATCCTAAATTAGAAGAAAATTCTTTGGGTAGATATTATTGTAGCCCCGTTTGATGGCTCAAAACCATGATGGCATCTCCAAGTTCCCTGCCCTTTGGGGAGGGCCCTTCTTGCAGGATACTAGTTCTGATTTAGCTCATTCTCGAAGGAGGGTCCGAGTCCTACCTCAGATGACATTCAACATTAATCTTGCATTTTGACCCCTGACTGACAACCTTACAAATTCATGTGCCAGGAACCATCCAGACATTGCTTTTATGGGAAAGTTGGCAAGAATGTGTCGCCTCCTTTCCTCCATGTGAGTGAACCTTTGCTTTTCTTGGATTTGATGACACCTTTGAGACGCTAATAAAAGTTTTGACCCACTCCCTGGAGAAAAAGCAGACACTGAGGATTCCTGGGACCCTGAGTCCGGGTGTGGGTCTTCCATGCTATGAATCTTTGCTTGAGATACTTCCAAGTCTGCCCTTCGATGGAGCCACCCCACTGCGAGACCCCTTTTGGTACTCCCAGGATGGTTTGCTCTGAACAGCATCACTGTCTCCGTTGCTAAGCAATAATATGGTGGCACATAGATTAGAGAGTCTTGTGTGGTTTGGTACTGCTTGTGATGTAAAGAGGTTGTTCATGATATTTATGATAATCTATAGTAGAAACTTGCCCCCCTGATCTCTATGTTAACAATAATTGTGATCTTCCCAACTGCTTTGCTTTTATATCGCTGACTTTGTAAACCACAGTACAACTGGTTTGCCTTTTTCACCTAGGCTGCTAGGGTACTCCGATTCAGGGGAACTCAGACTTGAACTTGTGTTCTGCTCTCTGTAAATGCAAAGGATTTTGTGGTAGCTATGTTGTGTAGCCACCTCACTTTTGGCTCCATCTTGCTTTCTAGTCTTGTTTTTCCTTTACCTCATTTGTTATTACTTACTTGTAATTTATTTTATAATATTCTATTGTATATATCTTTGTAAACCTTAAATACATCTCTGGAACAAGGCAGATATAAATCAATAAAAATGCCTGATGGCTAATGGAAGCTCTGGACAGCTTTCTTCTTGTGAAACTATTGCCCTTGAATATACAGATCTGTGTCCTGAGGCTGTGGAAGGCAGTCAAGGAGGGGCTTGAGTAAAAGACTGAGGTTTCTGGCTAGGAAATCTCCCTATATGGGTATAAAAAGAACTACAGGACAATGCATTTGGATCTCCTCATCTTCTAATTAAAAACAATAACCACAACCTTTATTCACTCTCATGGGAGGAAACTCTATAAAAGGTAACTCTAAAAAATTTACTTTATTGCAGGGAATTTTGAGTATACCTGAAAGTAGGTTAAACACTATAATGAGCACCCAAGTACCCCTCATCCGACTTGATAATGAACCCATGACCAATCTTGCCTATCCATATTTCCTTTCTGTGGGATTATGATGTTTTAAATTTTTAAATCAAAATACTGTATAATATACTTCTGTGCTAGTTAATCTTGGCCGTTGGCTGGACTGGATTAAGAGACTCCTGGAGAGGGGATTGAATCATGGGGTGTGATGTTCATCAGTGGGTGAATCCACTGCAGTTAGGAGATTCTATCTCCCCTAGTGCTCTGATGCTCTGCTTCCTGGCCGCCATGATGTGAGCAGCTCCGCTCCACCATGCCCTTCTGCTGCAGTGACCATGTCTTGAGTCCCCTGAAACCATGAGCCAAATCAAACCCTTCCTCTTTTAAACTGTGGGTGTCAGCTATTTGGCCCCTGTGATGGGAAGGTGACTAATGCAACATATAAAAATGTATGGATTACAAGTGGACATTTGCATGCATTGGGCACACCCATGAAAGTGCCTCCAGGATAAGAAACCAAGTATGACCAGCCCCCCAAAATCCTCCTTCTTGTTCTCTTCTAGGTTTTGTTCTCCCCCTCCCCCTGGGGTAACACTATGCTGACTTCTAAAGTCACAGATGAACTGTATCTATTTATGACCTTTGTATAAGTGGAACAGTGCAGGCTGGACTTTGCAGTGTACGTTCTTATGGGCAGCATCATGGTGGAGCTATTCATCCAGCAGCTCATTCTTTTTTATTGCTGTGTTGTAGTAGTCTGCTGTGTGGATGTGCCACAGTTTAGCTAATTTCTTTTTGCTTAGCATTTGGGTGGTGCCGGTCTGAGGCCATTCTAAAGGGCTACTATGAATATTCTAGTATATGTCTTTGTACCTCTTCCATTGTTATTCTGAAGGGAACTTCACACGCCATACCATTTCACTCATAATTGTTTTAGTATGTATCTCTGAAAGAGGACAGAACCACAGTTACGTTTAGGTGACATACAGCTTTAAAAATTAATGATAGGACTAAGCATGTGGCTCAGTGGTAGAGAGCTTGCTTAGCATCAGCACGGCCTTGAGTTCAATCCCCAGCACTACAAAAATTTGGTAATGATAATTAACTCTTCAATACAATCAATTACCCACTCAGTGTTCTAATTTCCAGTGGTGAGCTGGAGTTGTAGCTCAATGGTAGGGCATGGGCTTAGCATGAGGGGGACCTTAGATTCGATGATCCTGATCTCAAACAAACAAACAAACTCTCAATGGAAGATCACTCCTAAGTATGGGGCCAATAAGAGATGAGAGAGAATCTGGAAATGCCTAGTCACCGATGGATTTCTATTGAGTCTATATGACTTTCTATCTCTCAAGGAGAGTGGTGTGGGTGGGGTTTATAGCAGTTACTGGAGGTTGGAGTGCAGGATCCCTTCCTTCATCCCTGTTTCCTCGCTGCTTCTAGGGAGGGCCAAGCACTCCCTTCCGGAAGCTGTCTCAGGACACACACTGACTGCTAGTGGTTCTCTCAAACAAGAGAAAGAATGTGCCCTTCTCCCAGTCTCCGGCCCCTGCTTTTTGAGAACCACTGGGCTAGAAAGGTCTTAGAGAAAATACTTCATTCAGTAGTGTTCATTCCTCAGACATTGATTTTTACTTTTCAAAACTTTTAATTAAGGAATTTTTCAAATGTATTCACAAGCAAAGAGACTGGTGTAACAAACGCTCGGGTATCCATTACCCAGCTTCAATAAGTTGCTTAAGCATTTATGAAGAAAGAAGCTTGAGCTCCAAGATGGCTGGTTTACCATTTGTCTTCTTCTTCCTTCAAACTCCACCAAATTGATGGGGAGAAGGAAAAGTAATAAGCACATTATGTGTGTGTGTGTACGCACAAGAGGGACAGCAGGTAAGACTACCCATGAACCAACTCATATTTGTTAGAACTGGTTGATGGTTCATGGGGGGAGGCTCACTACATTTATTTTAATCTTTAATTGTAGTAAAATACACGTAACATGAGATTTAGCATCTTAACCACTGTAAGTGGGAAATTCAGTAGTGTTAAGTATTCCTAATTTTGTACACCTAGTCTCCAGAATTTTTCATCTTGAGAAACTGAAACTATAACATTAAACAACAACTCCCATGTCTCCTTCCCCTCATCTCCTGGCAACCAGTCTACCTTTGTTCCTATGAATTTGACTACTCTAGGTATGTCAGATATGCAAAATTGTACAGGATTTTTCTTTTTGTGAGTGGTGTATTTGACTTATCATGACAACCATTATAATATTTTATCTGCTTTTGTATATACATGAATTTTTCCACAATAAAATACTACATGAAACTAAAAGCCTGGCAGACTGGGAAACGGTGTTATCTGTTGACCAGAAATTTGGTGGAAATAGAATCCTCAGAGATGCTCTGAAGATTCCAATATTCTACACAGGCAAAAGGAGCACTCCCTATCAAAAGGTGAATTTTCTGGTTGGGTATGGTGGCATACACCTGTAATCCCAGCACTCAGAGGGCTGAGGCAGGAGGATTGCCTCTAGTTCAAGGCCAGCCTGGGCTACATAGTGCCTTTAAGGCCAGCCTGAACTATGTAGTGAGACTTTGTTTCCAAAAGATCAATCCAAGCCAAGCCAAACCAAACCAAAAGGAATCAAACCAAAACAAAACAAAAGGTGAGCTTTCTGGAAAACTCTGGAAGGATCCTAAGACCAGAGGCACCAAAGGCTGGAGGAGAGAGGAAAGACTGTGAGGCTGCTGATAAAATGTGGCTTAAGGGTACTGTCCCCATGCTAGCCCTAAGGGAACTGGTTTCTGCTGCTTTTCTCCAGACTGGAGCCACAAAACCAATGCTTCAGTGTGAGGCTGCTCACCCAGGCTACTCCTACAGGCTGTGCCTGAAGGTAGGAGCATTAAGGAGGGGAAGTCTTCACTCTGTGAAGACAAGTTACTTGTCATGAACTTGAATGCTTACATGCGCCCCGCCAAAACCATGTGTTGAGACCTTACCTTATAATGCAGAGGTATTAGAAGATGAGATTTTTTCATAATTTTTATTTTAAAGAGAATAAAACCAAGCAAAATGAAACAGAATAAAGCCAATCAAAACAAAACAGTGTAAATAATACAAGACTTCAAAACACGATAAGAAATCAACAACAGTTACCACAAAGCCTCTTGTTGTCTTCAAAATGGCTGCCCATACCTTCAGACATAGTAAAACTCAAACAAAACAGAACAGAATAGAACCAATAAAAATGAAACAATGAATGCAATACAGAACTTCAAAATAAGATAATAGCAAATCCAAAATGGGTAAAATGATATATCTTGTTATCTTTGAAATAGCTGCCCCTGCCATTGGATATAATAAAATCAAACAAGACAAAACAGAATAAAACCCAATCCAAAAAAGCAATAAAAGTAGTACAGGACTTCAAAACAAAATGATAGGGAATTAACAATGGCTACCACCTTCAGAAGGAGATTCCCCATAGATGATACATCTATCCTCAGAATAGACGATCAGACTACTGGCTTTCAACCTGCCAAATCAGTGAAACACTAAACACTACAAGCATTAAGTTGTATTTGACCTCCATAGCTACCATCGCAGCCTGTGTTTCTCTGGATCAGCTGGTCTCTCATGGCGTTGGGGGGGGGGAGGTGGCTCTTCTTGTCTCCTAGCCTTCAAAGGGGCTGGCATCTGGTTCTCCTCCCAGCGGTCTGCACATGGCGCCAGCTCACAGGGAGAGCTTACTTCTTGCTGACTTCTTGTTCTCTTCCCCCACAGCCCATGGGTGCTCTACTTCTGAGCTACAACCCCAGGCCATTTTATTTTTTATTTTGAGACAGACTTTCACTAAGTAGCCCAGGCTGGGAGCACACTGACTCTCTTTCTGCCTCAGCCTCCTGAGTAGCTGGGATTATAAGAATGTGCCACCACACCCAGTTTATGGTACTTTGTTACAGCAGTCCCAGTAGACTAAAACACTACCCAGACATCCAGAAGCAATGGTGGTTTGATCCAAGCCTCTTCTCACCCAACAGCCATGAGAGTTTGGATGTTCGTAACCAGAACCTGCTTTTGCTGTCACAAGAACAGGCGTTTCCCCCTGGAATTTAGAAAGCACACACCAGCCTGCACTACGGATCAGTCTGGAATTCCATCTATCACTGGAACAGAGAACAAAGCATTCTCGAATGTATCTGAGGAAAACTAACATCATGAGACAGAGGCACCAAACTAAACAACAAAAAAGAACTAATCCCCACAGAATTCTCCCAGGATAGGGAGAGATACTTAAATGAAGTAAAAGTACGATCCATAAGTAGACAAAGGGAAGGACCTGAAATTCAACTCTCTATCTAATAGGAATTCTCAGAAACCAAGAACAGATATCTTGTAGGAGAGAAAATGAGATAGTAATGGAATAAATGATTTCCCTGAGCTGGAGAAAACTTCAATCTCTAGGTTTAAAGAACTGACCAAATGCCAAGTGAGAATTATAAAAAAACCCATCATTAGACATTGAGATTTCCAAACTTCAAGGGTAAAAAGTAGTGAGCTGGTGTTAAAGCACTCAGCTGGACAGCTAGAAGACAATGGAGCACTGTCTTCAAACTTCTCAGAAAGATCATTTTGAGATTGGATTTCTACACTCAACTGTTCTCAGGCAGGGTTCCATCAGGAAAAGAGAAAACAGCGACTGCACCCTGCTGGAGTCAGAAGCTGAAAGCTCCTCTCCTCTTCCTACCTAACCATCTCCTCCTTGTATCTCCTATTGGCAGGACCCTAACAGGAGGGTTGCTGCAGAATGTAGTTTGCAGGCTCCCAGCCCCAAGCACCATGGACAGGTATAGTAAACAAGGACACACTAAGTAATTAATATTCATCTGTGAGGCTGGGGGGAGGGTGGTGGAGCTCAGTGGTAGAGCTCTTGCCTAGCATGTATGAAGCCCTGGGTTCCAGCCCCAGTACTGCAAAATAATTCCCAAAGACTTTCATTTTTTGTACTGGGAACTGAACTCAGGACCTTGTGCTTGCCACACAGGTGCTTATGCTGTTGGGCTATATCACTGACCCCCAAAGACTTTTTAAAGATGTTTTCCACCAAACCAAAAAGTGAACAAATTGAAGAAAGAGAAAGGTGTGGGACTCTGGAATGACAGAGACAGATGTCTTATGACTGTGCCATCTCAATGTCACAGTACCTAGGGGAGGCAGAACAGCCCCACCCAACTATCTAGTGGTGTCCTATGGAGAAGCATAGAGGACAGGTGTCAGAGCATTTACAAGTTGCTATAACTGAATACTGGAGACTGGGTAATTTATAAAGAAAATAAAGTCATTTCTCAGAGTTCTAGAGGCTGGGAAGTCCAAAGTCAGGGTCACATATGCTGAGAGCCCTCTTGCTGGTGGGGACTCTCTGCAGTGGCCCATAGTAGCATAGAGCACCACAGGGTGAGATAAAGCCAGCTCTCTTCCCATCCTTGTAAAGCCACGAAAAGTAACACAGGGAGGGTCCCACCCTCATGACCTCATTTAACACCCAAAGCGTCCCAGAAGCCCCACC
>RJWM01020331.1:0-37338 GCA_004363535.1 Dasyprocta punctata
CTTTTCATTTCTTATTGCATGAATCTGAGTTTTTTCTTTCCTCTTCTTGATAAGGTTGGCTAGGAGTTTATCAATTTTATTTACTCTTTCAAAGAACCAACTCTTCGATTCATTAATTCTTTGTATTGTTTTCTTAGTTTCAATTGCAGTAATTTCTGCTCTAATCAATAATTTCCTCCCTTCTTTGGGCTTTGGACTTGACTTGCTCTTCTTTTTCTTGAAGTTTGAGGTGCAGCATTAGGTTGTTTATGTGTGTTCTTTCCATTTTTCTGATGTGAGAGTTTAGTGCTATAAATTTTCCTCTGAGGACTGCTTTCATTGTATCCCACAGGTTCCGGTAATTTGCATTTTTTTTTTTTTTTTTTTTTTGCAGCACCAGGGATTGAATTCACAACCTCGTGCCTGGCAGACAGGCGCTTAAGTCACTGAGTCAAACTCCCGGCCCTGGTTTTTTGAGGTAGGGTCACACTATGTAGCTCAGGCTGGCCTTGTGCTCGCGTTGTAGCCCAAGCCGGCCTCGAACTCACAACGTTCCTCCTACCTCAGCCTCCCAAGTGCTGGGATTAAAGGCAAGAGCCACCACCCCAGGCTTTTATTTGCATTTTCATTCAATTGTAGATATTCTTTAATTTCTTCTTTAACCTCTTCTGTGACCCATTGGTTATTTAGGAGAGTATTATTTAATTTCCATGTGTTTATGCAGTTATTGTAGGTTTTTTTGTCATTCATTTCCAATTTTACTGGGCTATGGTCAGATAATATGCATGGAATTATTTCAGTTCCTTTGCATTTACTTAAGCATGTTTTGTGGACCAGTATATGATCTATTTTAGAGAGTGACCCATGTGCAGCTGAGAAAAATGTGTACTCTGATGTTGATGGGTAGAATACTCGGTACACATCTACTAGGTCCATTTGTTCACAAGTTTGATTCAGTTCTGTTATTTCTTTGGTGATTTTTTGTTTGGTTGATCTGTCTCTCTGTGACAGTGGGGTGTTAAGGTCCCCTGTTACAACTGTATTATTGTTTATTTGGTTTTTCATATCTATTAAGAATTGTCTTACATAGTTGGGTGCTCCCATATTTGGCGCATATTTATTTATGATTGTAATCTCTTCCTCTTGAAGTTTTCCTCTAACAAGTATGTAGTGACCTTCTTTATATCTTTTGATTATTATCAGTTTGAAGTTTGGATTGTCTGCAAACAGAATAGCTACCCTGCTTTTTTCTGGGTTCCTGCTGCATGGATTATTGTTTTCTAGCCTTTGATTTTTAGTCTGTGAATTTCCTTTTGAGTGATATGTGTTTCTTGTACACAGCATATTGTCGGGTTTTTTTCTTAACCCACTCTGCTAGTCTGTTTCTTTTTATTGTTGAGTTCAGACCATTTGCATTGATTGATATAACTGATATGTACTGGCTCATCCCTGTCATGATATCTTTCTGTTGTTGACTTTCGACATTTTCTGTTTAATATTTACCCTACTTAGTGGTTTCCTTTTGCTGTTATTCTTAAGATTGTGGCTTTCAGTACTCTTTGTAGTGTTGGTTTGGTGGCCATAAATTTCTTCAGTTCTTCTTTGTCATGAAAGTATCTTATTTTTCCGTCAATTTTTAAGGATAGTTTTGCAGGGTACATCAATCTAGGTTGAAAGTTGTTTTCTTTCAGTTTTTGAAATACTTCACTCCAAGTTCTTCTTAACTTAAGTGTTTGTGTTGAGAAATCTGCCATGATTCTGATAGGCTTTCCTTCATAGGTGATCTGTTTCTTTTCTCTGACAGTTTTTAGTATTTTGTTCTAGTGCTGTATTTCTGATACCCTTATTATTATATGTCTGGGTGAAGATTTATTTTGCTTATGGTTAATTGGAGTTCTGTATGCCTCAGTTACCTGTATTTCAGATTCTCTTCCCATGTTTGGAAAGTTTTCTGCTATTATTTCTGTGAATAGTCTTCATAGGTCATTAGTATTGACCCGTGCTTTTTCATTGATGCCTATTAATCTGATGATATTTCTCTTGGCATCATCTTGCAGCTGTTGAATTGTTGTTTCTTGGTTCCTTACTATTTTTAAGAGATCTTTTCTTTCATGTCCATGATCTCCCATGCTGTCTTCAAGATCCAGGATTCTATCTTCAGCTTCATTCAAGCGGTTTTTCAAACTTTCCATGGAATTTTTTATTTCCTGCATTTCTCTTTGCATCTGTTTCATCCATTCTGTTTGTGTCTTATATTGTTCATTCAAAGTTTCAATCATTTTCTCAAGTTCTTCTATTTTTTTATCTTGCTCTTCTTTAGATATACACAACATTTCTTTAATAATGATTCTTATTTCATTTTTGAGCTGAGAGAATATTTCTGTTCTAAATTCCTCTATAGTTTCATGGAGTTGCTTCTTTAGTGCATTTTCTATCATTTCAGGAAGTCCAGCTGTGTTACTCCCACCGTCTTCTATTTTAGTGTCTCTTGGGTTTGTTCTCAGTGGGCTGGGGAACTGAGACTGCTTCTTGGTCTTTTGTTTTGTCATTTTCTTCTAGAGCCTATGTGGCTCTGTGTCCTACGAGGCTGACTGGGCATACCCTGGTGTGTCGTGCTGAGCTGTGGGACCCAGTAGAGCTGGATCTTGTGCACAGCAAGTGAGGGCAGCCTCCCAGGGCATGTGGGTGGAGCCCCCACCTTCCTGGGTGGGGGACGAGGCCTCCTGGTTCCAGAAAGCTAGGCAGTGTGTACCCCGGAGTGTGGCGCCACCCTGACCCTAAGTCTGGCTACAAGGATTTCAGGGGTTCTGCTGTACCAGGCAAGCCTGGGCGAGTCCCAGGCCTACAGTGCCTGGGCCTTGCTTCTTGCTGGGTGGGGCCCGTGAGCTCTAGGATGTGGTACGCGCAGCTCCACTGAAGTATGGAGCTCACACGTGCTCTGCACTCTGGTGGGGGAAGCCCAAGCTCTCCAAGGCCCTGCAGTTATGCTGGTCAGTCCCTGATGAGCAGCTCTGGGGTCCTGGGCTGTGCTGCGCTGAGTACCTATATGTCCTGCGAGGCTGGCCGTGCATTCCTCTGGAGGGTCACGCTCAGCGCGGGACCCGGTAGAGCTGGATCTTGTGCACAGCAAGTGAGGCCAGCCTCCCCCACAGTAGATATTTTTAGTAAATGGAATGACAAATCCTTTTCATTGATTGGAAAACTTAAACAGTTAAGTGGTAAAAATCATTCAAATTTATCTGTAGAATTTAACAACTTGACCAAATGCCTAAATGGCTGTTTTTAGAAGAAATAAAAAATTCAATACTAAAATTCACATGGGATAAGAAATGGCCCTCAAAAAAAATGAATGAACAAAAAGAAAAACAAAAACACTTTAACTTGGACAGATCACATTTTTTAATTTTAAAACTTAGTACCAGATACAGTAAGAATAAAGCTGTTATTGACAAAAACTAAACATATAAATGACTGGAATGGACCATAAACAAAATCCAAACATACATCTATAATACATTTGTTTTTGACAAGAATGGGAAGCCTATTTAATGCAGGAATAGCATGTACTGCTGTGACCAGTGGATACATAAATGCAAAAGAGAGACACCGGTGCCCTCCCTGAAGTGCAGGCAAAATTGGCTATAAATATTGTTACAGGCAAAACCAAAGAGTCTGAGAGGAAAATAGATATAATTTCTCATAAACTTGAATTTGGCAGTGGCTTTGAGGAACATAGTTTCTGGTTTAAAAACCATGATTTTGTGGCCTGACGAGTCTAATTAAGTGGTTATCGCAGGCAGACCTTAGACTGTGAACAGCAGGCCTTGTGAGCAAGCTGCCCTCTCACTCCAGGGCTTGAGCACAGTCAGTGCAGAGCAATAGCTAAATGTGGTTGTTTTCAAGGACTCACGCCCCTCCTGCTCAGTGAGACTACTTTACATATTTTCATTTCGAGTCCTTTTGCCTTCACTCCTAGTTTTTTCACTTTACCTGAAGTGTGAACAGAGGATTTTCTCTAGATACCAATTTAGAGACTTTTCTTGGGAAGAGGACTCAGTATTTTCCAAACCTCACACCTCCAATCTCCCGCTTTCTATATACAACCACTGCAGGGGTCATAAAATTGCCAAAGTCAATCATTGTTAGGCTCATTGAATAATGAGATAACTTCTAATTCTCTGGTCTACCTGAATCAGAGAAGTGGGAACTACCTCATTTTCGTGGAGGGAGTGTAACTGAGAATGAGCAGTTCTCCATTCCTAGACCTAGTTTATTCCATTGTGGGGCACGATTAACAGTTAATACCTTCAATTACAACCTACTGTTCTAAAGTGCTACAATGACTTGTAGCACTCAATGCTCCCTCTTACAACTCAGGTGAGCTCCTAGCAGGTTTTCTGAGGTATGACTCAGGTTTTAAGGTATGAAGTCAAAATAAAAATTAATTTACTAATTAATTAATTTTGAAATCATCAGAGTTACCTAAAAATAAACTTTACTTTTAAAAAAAAATCAAGTGTGACCATAAATCTTGATTATTGGCTTGAGAGACATCTAGAAGATTAGTAAAGCACATTTTTGGGTGTGTGTGTTGGGAGTTCATTAGTGACAGACCCCGGGGGTGTGTCTGCTACCTGCCTCCTTTCTTCCTGATAGTCTTCCCTTCCTCTCTGCTACATGGATGCCACATCTTCCCAATGTGATGTTCCTCCCTTGAAACACCTAAAATGGTCTAACAGCACTGAAACTGTGAGCCAGAATACACCTCTCCTCCTTTAAATTGTGAGGACCAGATATTTTGTCCCAGTTACAGAAAGCTGACTAATACAATTGGTACTGAGGGTGAGATTCTTATTGTTAGTTTATCCATGCATGTGGTTTTGAAGGCTTTGGAATTTGCTTGTGATATGACTTATGAGAAGTTTGGAGAAACAAGTTAGAGAACACACTGAATGCTGTATGCAGAGCTCAATGAGTACCTATGGTCAGGGCTCAGAAAATGAGAATGCTGATGGAAATGTGTAGAGTAAGGCCAGGCTCATGAGATTTTAGTTAACAATTGCGACTTGTGGGAGTCAGCACTGAAAATAAGTATAGAAAGTGCTTTTCATCTAAGCTGTAGATGTGACCTGTCTTGAAGGGGCAGCTAAGGACTCTGCAGACAGAGTACAGCATGATTCGGAACAAGGTCATAGCCTCACAGGTGCAGGATATAGGCACACTCTCTGTGCTGTTCCCAAGAGCTCCCAAACCCATCAACTCAAGCCTAACAGTCCAGTTTCCAATGCTATTAGCTCAAGTATAATATGTGCTTTACTTAAACTATCTTTTGGACTTTTCTTAGATTGCCTGTGTTCTCCTTCTATAGTTAAATTAGAGCATTTCTTTAATGAACACAGTGATCATCAGCCCTCTCTTCCTATCACAAATCTTCTATCACCATGTTACATGAGTCACCAGCAATCAGTCTCAATATTAATAGTTAGGGAACTACAGGAGTTTATTGGGAATTACACAAAAAGGCATTCACATTACATTCAGGTAAAGAAGTTGTCCCATTTTCTCCATGTCTCAAAAATATGTGAAATGCTGAATTTTAAAGGTAATAAAATAAATTTTTTGGGATAAAAATTCAAGGCAGCCCGATATTCATGCTGCGGCATGAGTAATACTGGCTGCTTTTAGTTATATTTACAATGAGAATCAGGATAATAATCAGAGCAAAAAGCATGAAAATTTTGTGGTTTCACCAGAAAGAAGCATGTGGAAAGTTGTGGCCAAAGCAGTTGTGATTGCTGAAGTGAGTATTGCCTTGCAAAGAAAGGTAGGACATTGAGCAATGAGAAGAAGAAAGGTATTGTCTTGGTTACTTTTCTCTCATTGCTGAGGCAAAATACCTGATACCCTAAATGAAGGGAGGAAAGGTTTAGTCAGCTTGCAGCTTGTGGAGGTTTCAATCCATAATCAGCTGCCTCAAAGGCCGGGTGGTGTGACAGGGGCAAACTTTTATGGTAGAGGAAGACAGCAGAAGCAACAAGAGCAAAGAGGGAGGAGCATGGAGAGAAGACTCTTGCTGTCCCTTATATTGTAGTAAGCCACCCACCCTAGGTAGAGTGTAACACACACCCATAATCCCAGCATTGGATCACAAATCAATCACAAACTCTAAAGCCTATCCCCATGAACGCATGAGGCTTTGGAGGGACATCCAGACACAAGCCGTAACAGTTATTTTGAAGAAACATATAGAATCAGCAAGACTCCACCCACTGCACCCGTATATCTAGAAAGTGAAACCTTGTCATTTGGGAAGACAGCCTCTGATCCTCCTGCTCAGGCAGGGCCTCCAAAGAAATTAGTTCCCAAGAATTATTTTATAGCTGTGTGGGCACTCAGAAGTCAGAGCTCCCATGATTCAAGGAGGCCCGATTATTGTTGAAGCTGGCCACAGATCGTGGCCTGCCCTATATGATACTGGTTTCATATGCATGCAAAATTCAAGTTTTATGATTTTAGAAGTTTCCATCAAGATTTCAAAGGAAGGCCTGGAAGACTAGGCCAAGATGTATGTCAAGGCCATGGTCTGTGTGAGAAGCCTCTGAGAGGTTGATGTATGAAACTGTGAAAGTAACCCAAAGCTGCAGGGGAGACCCAAGGAGCTTGGAGATGCCAGGAACATTAAAAATCCCCTGAGGAAAGTTGCAGCCAGTGAGTGAAATCAGCTCAAAAGTGAAGACAAGTGCTGCACAACCAGGAAAGCAGAAAGGAAAGTGTTGTGCAAAGATTCAACCTCACACCTTACCTCTTATTGTTGAACAGTGTTTTAAGGTGCTCTTTCTTTCTTTTTCTTTTTTCTTTCTCTTTTTCTTTCTTTCTCTTTTTCTTTCTTTCTTTCTTTCTTTCTCTTTCTTTCTTTCCTTGTTTTCTGAGATATGGTCTCTCTATATAGTTTAGTCTGACTCAGACATACAGGACTTCTACTTCAGCCTCCTCATTGCTGGAATCACAGGCATGCACCACCATGCCTTGCTTAAGGCATAGTGTCTTATTCTAAGTTACAAACACAATATCTAACCATTCTTTCTTAGAATAATTTTATAAAACAATCTACCTTTCACATTAAAATTTATATTTCTCAATTGTTAAATTTTTGTACTTTCAGTTTTTCACAAGTATGTTGTACACTTAAAGATGCAAAGCACGATTTTTCATGTATAAATCTTGGGCTAGCTAAACAAGACTATTAAGCAGGCATTCTGTAAATGCTTATCATCAGCTGCCTTTTGTATCGTGGTTCAAGTTAATGATTAAATCGAACAGTTTTACATAGCAAACTCAACTGACTATCTATGTATACTGAATTTTCTTACTAAATTCTAGTGGCATTTTTGTATTAGATAACAACAAGTATTACACATCAGACTCTATTTTTATTTATTTTATTGTTCTGCCATGTGTGTACTAATATCACCAGTTGTCAAACAATACAGTTCTCTTTGAAATGTTGATATACTTTATTGGACATTCTTTTGATTCTTTCCTCAGTATATGACTCTGGGTGTTATAGAACCTTTTCCTTTCAGCATAAATTTTACATCAACACTCCAATTTAAAATAATGTTGTAATTTTGGTTGTGGTTACTATTTAAAATCTATAAAATAATGTAGGATCTGACTTACACATTTTTTGTTTAATCCACAGACAATGCTTTATTGACTTAATTATATCTTCATTAATTACTTATAGTTTAATGCACTGAAATCAACAAAATTACTCTTTACATTTTTCCTTCAGTGTTTTACAGTGATTATTGCTAGTGTAGCTAGTATTTTTAATTTAATTTTTAGTTATTCATGCTAGTAAACAAAATAATTGATTTGTATTGTGGAGACCTTGTAGAAATACCTTTAAAAATGTCACATAAATTTTAGTTTGCACATTGTTTGGGGTTTTTATTTTTTATTATTTATTTATTTATTTGGTACTGGAAATCGAACTCATGCCCTCACACTTGCCAGGGTGAGCTATATACCCAGCTGTTTGGGATTTTTATATTGAGACTTATTCCTCTTGAAAAATAACTATCTATACTTTTATTTACTCTCCATAATCCAAGACATATACACATGCTTAAGATAGATGATCAACATTTTAATAGAAACCTGAGATGACACTACACACAGTGGAGACATGGAGTTATTAAATGACTTATTTTTTAATCTTTTTTATTTCCATTGTATATACATGGCACAAAAACAGTGACTGCCTTCCAGTATGTGAATACACTGGTACAATGTGCATTGGGTTCTAAATGATGTGTAGGACAGAAAGGAAAAAAAATATTTTCAAGAGCCAATCCTGTGTGTGACAAAAGAAAATCTAACAGCAGATGTGTAACCACAGGGTTCTCTTCAGTTGTGAAATAAGGATTTGGCAATGTGAGAACAGTTACTCAGACTCAGGCACTTTTCACAAAATGGGAGTTCAAATCAAAGTGAAGACCCAAAGGACAATCAGCATTTAAACAGCCATGTCTTGAATAAGATTTCCTGTTCTGTTTTTGCACAGTTCCTTTCGAGTTGCCAGGGCAAGCGCTTAAGCCACTAAGCCAAACTCCCAGCCCTGGTTTTGTTGAGGCAGGGTCGCACTATGTAGCTCAGGTCGGCCTTGCGCCGCGTTGTAGCCCAAGCCAGCCTCGAACTCACAATGCTCCGCCTACCTCAGCCTCCCGAGTGCTGGGATTAAAGGCGTGCGCCACCACGCCCGGCTTCCCCTTTTGAGTTTTGTTACATATAATTAACTGCTATATCAGTCCGGATTTCTCATACAGAGACGCTGTAGTGAACTTTACAGATGGAGTTTGCACAGATTGCTCCATACCCTGTGCAGGGCACCTTTTACCTCTTTATTCCTCAAACAGTGGATCATGGGATTCAGCATGGGAATGACCAGGGTGTAAAATACAATTGGGCAATTTATCAGTCTTGAAGGAATGGCTGGACTTGGGCTGCACATGCATAAAGAACAGGTTCCCATATAACATGACCACCACCTTCAGGTAAGACCCACAGGTGGAGAAGGCCTTGAGTCTCCCGTCTGCTGAATTCATTCTGAGGATGGCTACAAGGATCCGAATGTAGGAAACACGCACTATCAGAAGTGAGGAAACCAAATTCAATGCTGAAAAGATCAGGAAAATCCATTCAACTTCTTGTGTGCTTGAGCAAATCGAAGTCAACAAGGGGAGACTGTCACAGTAGAAATGACTAATGACATTGTTACCACAAAAGGATGGAAGGAAATTTTTATGGTTGTTATCAGAGAGAGAAAAGCACTGTAGAGATAAGGGACTGTCACCAGCACCCAGCATGCCCTGTGTGACATGATCACTGTGTAGAGCAGAGGGCTGCAGATGGCCATGTAGCGGTCACAGGCCATGGCTGATAGGATGAAAAGCTCCCTGACGATGCACATGATGAAGAGTGCTAGCTGCGTGGCACACCAGTGGTAGGGAATTGCATTTTGTTTAGCTATAAGATTTGCCAACATTTTGGGTCCCACAGTGGTTGAGTAACCAAGATCAATCAAAGCCAGGTGTCTGAGAAAATAGTTCATGGGTGTTTTCAGTCTGCTGCCCACGGTGGTGAGGACAATCATGCTCACATTGCCTACCACTGAGGTTCCGTAGATGACAAGGAACAGCCCGAAGAAGGGGACCCGAAGATCAGGGTGTCCTATGATGCCAGTCACAATGAGCTCCTTCAGCACTGTCCAATTTCTTCTGTCCATCCAGGCCTCTAAGGATACTTACTGTGGGAAGAATCATTAAAAGCCATTGGATGCCGGGAAGTATTGCCAATTAAAAGTTTATCATTGATGTCTTTATATGTAAGATTAACCCACTTTTTCTGATCTGAAAAATTAAAAATGACTCACCTCGAACCATCGAACTTAAAACCAAATCTGGACATAGGGTAAACAGCTAAACAGGACAGATAAGAAAGATTTTATTTTTCTGTTATGTAGTGATTATTAGTACAAGCTATGTACAGTTCCTTGTGACTCTGTCAGCAGTATACTGTTAAAAAAGTTTGACCTTAAGTGATAATTCTAGTTTTTTTAGCAACAGTTTTCACTAAAAATCCACATAGTTTTTCAAATATATGAATTTCTAAAAGGACTTTTGAGGAAATTAACAACTTCCTCTTTCTTACTCTTGAAACATCCGTTCCACTACTCATAGAAAATCATTATTAAGTCAACTTTAAGGAGAAGAGAAGTAAAAATGATCAAGATTTTGAAGATGTGCTGCATATATGAATCAGTTCTGTGAGATAAATGTAACTATGATGTCTGACAAACATATGCTTAGTTAAAAAACAATAAAACAACAACAATAATAAAAGATTTTGATTAACTTCTCCTTCATGTGCATCTTTATGTGGAGTGGTGCCCTTTTCTCCTTATCCTTTCAGTCCTTGAGAACTGCATCTCACTCCACTATGTTTTATATACTTTAAACACATTAAATATTATTTTATAGTAAAAAGAAATAATTTAGCTTGATTACAGCAGTGCCAACACTAACATTCTACAAGACACATACAAAAAAATCACATAATATGCTCATTTTCTGTAGATCAGTAAATCCAGGATTTAACAATTGAGTGGAATCTTTATGATTTTTTTTGTTGAATATGAACTAAGTCATATATCTATAATTTAGTCAATCTGAGACTAAATGGCTAGAAGTCATCTATACATTTGCTGTGACACTAGCAGGAATGTCATTACAATGATGTTTTTTATGTTTCAATTCTATTTTTTCCAGTATGCCTTAAAATAAGCAAACTTTGAGATAACTGTAAGATATTTTATTATAAGTGAAAAAGGATATTAAATTTATTTGAAAAGTTGCCTCTTAAAATTATAAGGTAAAATTATCTCACAATGAGAAATATTATCATAAAGTTGAAATTGCTATTTTTCAATGTCATTTAGGTAGACAAACAATACTACTTAATGAAGTATATGGAAAAAAATGTAAAGGTAATAGGAAGCTCAAAGAACTGGATATTTTATGACTAATCTGAAGTAATTAATTTTACTTACTTAAATGTGATTGCTCGACAAGTGATTATTTCATCTAGAAAAATAAAATTAGATATAGCCTTGATATGAAGTACATTTAATATAATTTTGTTTTGAAAAATATTATATATTTTCCATAAAATACATTTCAGAGGTTTTGAGAATGCATCATAAAGATTGCATTGTCTCCTTGTCGACTTCATCTCTGTTTCTACTTCACAATCCTTTAAAGGCAACTGCCTCCAAATATTTATGAAAACCATCATCTGTGTACTACACAAACAACTCCAGGTAATTAAAAAAATGAGAATTTCAGTGCTCTTCATTCTAAGAGTCCAGAGAAACCTGGATTGTCAAAATGTTACATAATATGACTCCCAAAAACCTCAGAAATTTGCTCTCCCTTATGGAGACATGAAAATCCTATCCAATAAATGTATCACTGATATAATTTTTTTAAAAAAATAAAAAAATCATACCCTTCATTCAACTTGGAATAATCTCACATTTAGCTAAAGAATTTGCTTGTGGAATATCTAGCATTATAGTTCATCTTGTGAATCAGATAGAATTACATGGAATAATCAGTGTTTCAATAGATCATTAAAAAATGGCATTAAGAATGTGCAAAACCAGTATATGTCTACTGTAGATGGATCATTACATTATTGATAAAATAGACTAAACTATTCTTAAAAGTACAGACTAAAATTTTACCCAAAGTTTCTTGTTAATCTTAAATAAATTGATAGGCATACTATGTTTCTAGACTGTTTAATCAACTATTGTAAAATTTCTAATTCTTTTTTTTAACAAGACATAAAATTTGTGCATGCTTGTGCTGCATGTTATGAGAAAGTGATACGTGATATGATTTTTGATGATCAAACCAGGGAAATAAACATTTGTATCTCCTCAAATATTAATTTGTGTATTAGAATTTCATTCTCTAGCTTTCTAGTCATTTTGTAATGTATCATAGATTGTTGCAACTAGTAATGCTATAGAAAATCAAAACTCTTTTCTATGTGTGCTTTGAAGCCACTAATTCATATCTTTCATCTCCCTGTGAATAGTGGCCATTATTCCACTCTACTCTTCTAAAAAATTATTTTTTTAAAATTTTCCACCAATGTGAGAAGACATATGCCGTGTGTGTGTGTGTGTGTGTGTGTGTGTGTGTCTGTCTGGTTTATTTTACTAACAAAATCGCTTCTAATTCTATTCATGTTGGTGGATGTGACATTTGTCTGTGTCTGGTTTTTCATTAACATAATAATCTCGAGTACCATTCATGTTTCTATGAATAATTTTGACCAAATTGACTTATTTGCTTCATGTCTTTCCAGTGAAAATATTACTACAGAATTTTTGTGGAATTTGGCAAGGTTTCTGCTGTATATATAGAAAAGATAAATCATTTAAATATTCAAGACACCTTTGAAAATGATCTGTGCTACCACATTTTTAAGAATTAAAAGGCTATAGTACTTGAGAACATGTGACTTTATTACAAGAATATCACAAATATGTCAGTGGAACTGAACAGGGAAAAGAGAAAAAAGAACACAAGTCTTACAGAATAGCAGTATATGACAGAGGTACTGTGTATTGACAGCGTGGCAAAAGGTCTACTTAATTCATAGAACTAGAGATAGATATAATTGCTATAGAAATTGATGACACTGACTATTCAATAAATACGCTTAAAGACAAATTGCACATACATCAAAAACTTAACACCAAGAGAGCAATAAAAACTTGTGTAGTTTTAACTGGCACATCTGCATGTCCTTAAATTAAAAAAATACCATTAAGATGATCAGAACATAAATTCTAGCCAAGTTTAACAGAATATATTTACCGATAAAATTTACTTTATCCAAAAATTTATTCACAATATTAATGAAAAAGTAAACAAAACAAAACAACCAAAAACATTAGCAACAACTAAATGAAGTAAATGGCAAAATATTCCTGCTCCTCATTTATAACATGCTTAATTGCATTAAAGGAAGTGAGGCACACTTCCAAGTTTTGCAGCTTACTATCCATATGGAAACAACTATAATTAAATACAAGGACAGGAGAAGAAAGAGCATCCCCTTATTGCTGTATTAGCCTGAGTGCAGATGCCTACTTTCGGGTTTTCCCTCACTACTATTGCAAATCCCGCCCTAATGCACATCTGTCTGCCCATCATCTACCACTGTGGGCCACTTCTCACTTGTTCTGCAGGCACAGTAGGGTTTTTTCTGTCTTGCCAATGATGTTGTATCCTGAGTATTTTGCTGCTTTCTGGAGACACAGTTTCCAGAGAGCTTGAAGGCAGCTTTAAACCACATGGAATTTAGCATGGAAGGAATAATACTAATAAAACCCAGAAATTGCCAGGTAGCTATCTAACCTTCTCTGCCCTGCCTTTGAGCAACTCCTGTATGAGTTCTGCAAGAAACTTCAAAATGTTAAAAGAGTAAACTCCAGCTGTTTATTTCAATAAACTGTTCTTTGCTGAATCTTGCTCTAGCTCTAGCCTGGCTTTGTCTCCTATACTGCCTACACTGTCTCATATTTGTTTTCTGGAATTACTTACCAAATAAAGATCATACAAGTCCTTTCTTCAGGAGCCACTCTCTGGGGAAAATTGCACCATGACAAGTCAAGCATCCTACAGTATTAGTAGAAAAAGAACACAAATTGCTGTGTCTCAAGTGAAACTCTAAGGATGCTGGTAAGAAGAGAAAATGACATTGTCTTGCTGAATAACTGGAAGCCCCACCAGAAAAACATTGGATTGAGTTTTGTATAGCTAACCTGCCTCTGTACTTCACACATGAACAATATCTTGGTTTAGACAACATTTTAAATGGAGAATTCAGATAATGTTTACTGACCCTCCATAATGCACTTTGTTTAGGATATCAGTGTAGTGCAATTATAGTAATGAATAGAAGCAGGTTCCATTTTTTCCTCGTGAAGATAAGTTTTAAAACTACATTGTTGTAGGTATAAAAGAAGAATATTAGTAAGTATGGTACAGAATATTTAGTCTGGGATTTGTGTCTACTGTTCATACTTATATCTATCCTGTATTTTAGATAGAAACGAGTCATGGATAACCATTGGAATGGATTAGATAGTCATAATAACTAGTTCCAGTTACTCACTAAAATGAGAAGTGAATTATTGTTCCCTTGAAAGGTAGCAAACCAGAAGCATATGGAAGAATTTATGACTGTCTCTGCATTTGGAAACTTACCACTGAGATTTAAAATGTAATTTCTCAAATATTCCCACAGCTTCTAAGAAGAGGCAATAGTGACAATGGGTTTTTGTTAATTATCCTGAGTATCTTTGATTTCCCCACTGAGGAATTCTTATGTACATGATTCATCTGCTTTCTTTATTATCACTTTTAACTATCTTGACTTAATTATATTACCTGCTGGAGGCATGATTTCTTCATCCATAATTCCAAAATTCAGCATTTATTTTTACCATGGTTTTCAAGTTTTGCATCTATGGACAATGACAAAACTCTTTATGCATGCTTCATGGTGGTTAAAAAAAATCAGATTCAGAAACTGCACAGATAATGAATATGTGCTCAACTTTAATATTTTAAGCTTCAGAAAATCCACTGACACTTCCCTTGTTACTCATCCCCAGTTAAATTCACCTTCTACTTCATCTGTCTTTGACACGAAGTGAAGACTTATCCAAAGTTTGCAAAGTGTATCTTCTTTTTAGTGTTTGGAAATAATTTATAGAAATTTATAAACCTTTTTTCAAAAGAAAAAAAGGTCCAAGTACATGGATATGATTTTTGTGAGGGTTAGATGACAATTTTTTAAAAATTTGTACTTTGAAAAGTCATTTTTGGGCTGGGAGTTTGTCTCAGTGACTTAAGCACCTGTCTGGCAGGCGCAAGGTTATGAGTTCAACCCCCGGTGCCACAAAAAAAAAAAAAAAAAAAAAAAAGAAAAGAAAAGAAAAGAAAAGTCATTTTCATGTATGCACTATTTTCTAGGGTATGTTTAAATAAAAAAAAATAATACATCACTGCTTATGATCCTAGACTCAACTACAGATAGCTTTGTTACAGGAACTCTGTGTGTTCCTAAACTGTCATATATTTCTTATTCTACACGATTTTGAACTTTTCAAAAATTACTGTATGTAATATTAAAATCTATGAGTCATTAATTTAGTGGTAGTTTAGTAAGACTCAAATCGCTGTTTTCTAAACTTTGATTTACTTTATAAATTTAAGAAAATTCTGAAATACTTTATCAACCTACTTATTAGTAGAATATAAACTAACTTTAAAAATAAAAGCAAGTTTTACCTAATTTTAAGTGCCAAAATAGTTCCTTCTTTTATGGCTTATCATTTCAGGGACTGCCAAAAATTGCGCCAATACTAATAATGGAAATGTGAAGTTGGTCTATATTAAAACCACTTTGTCAATTTACACTTCCAAATGTTCGTCTTTCTCTATCAAAGTAATATAGTTTTATACATGTTATTACTTAGGTGAAGACATTATTTTAAAAAAGAATAAATTTTTTTATGATTTATGGACACCACAAACACTTCACTTTTTTACCTGCTGCACATTTATTTTCTAGAAAATGGAAATATTTTATGTATATTTAAAGTTCTAGAATATGATATATTCTACATAGTATATTATAGAATTTCATCATAATAATAACGTTACAGCATACAGAGGATTTAAGGTTACAGTATTATATATTCTATATAATATATCATAAATTTCATCATCATAAAAATCCATCGAAAACTCTTCGATAACATATCATGTCTAAACAATGCATAATATTTAATAGTAATACATATTATAAATATTCCGGTCAATTATTTGATTCGCATTTTTATCTATGCAGATAATTTCGTTACAAGGTAGAACACTAAGAAAAAAAGATCTATCTACCAAGTGAATAAAATAACAGTAAAGTTTTTTTTTTTTTTTTTTTTTTTTTTTTTGTGGCACCAGGGATCAAACTCACAGCCTCACGCCTGCCAGACAAGTGCTTAAGCCACTGAGCCAAACTCCCAGCCCTAGATTTTTTGAGGCAGGGTTGCACTATGTAGCTCAGGCCGGCCTTGCACTCGAGTTGTAGCCCAGGCCGGCCTCGAACTCACAACGCTCCTCCTACCTCAGCCTCCCGAGTGCTGGGATTAAAGGCGTGCGCCACCACGCCCGGCTGGTCCACAGTAAGTTAAAAATAATACAATTAATGAAACACATATGAAAGATTGAAGACTATTACAGATCACATCCATGCAGATGAAATAACAAATACGTACATAAAATGTAGTCTACTACGTATTGATTTCAGACAGAATTGTTCAAATTATGGGATTATTTCTGCTGGCTTTGTTCCAGTCGTATTTTCAAATGGATGCAAGGATCCTTCCCTAAATAGTACACTATTATAGGAACACCTTTTAGGGATGTCAGTTCCAACAAAGAGCAATAACAAAAATACTGCGCCGTGAATTGGGCACTGTTGCAGGAGTAAACAAAGGCGGGCTACGATTTTTCAGCCAGCATTTTCTTCTTATTTAGAGAGGGAGGGAGGAGTGAGCATTCGGGAGAGAAAAATGTGCAGTAAGGAATGGAGACCAAGCCAGTGGCGGGGAGGGGAGTGGAGAGCCCTGGACACCTGGGCGGAGCTCCAGAAGTGCATTTCAGTGAGGCGCAAACTCATAACACACTCACACTTAAATGGGGCAAAATCAAATGTTACATTTCCACACACAAACAATGGGAGGTCTTTGGGTCTGTATAGGAAACATGTATGAAGAGAGAAGAACCCATCAGGGAAAAAACAAAACAAAAAAAAGGCACTCAAAGTTCACCAGGGGGAACTTGGAGCACATTGTTACCACGGATGCCCTCAAATTGTCACAGTTTTTGGGCCAGCTGAAACTACAATCTTTATCGACCTTAACAAACTTTATAGAAGTATACAGAGACTCAAAAGGAAGCATTGTGCTCACGCACACATATAAAGGAGCTCACAGGCACACACGGATGCTGGAAATCTTATGGTAATGTTTGCAAATCTCACTAAAAACATGTCATTTCTGTGCCAGCTATTCCTCCTGATTCTCCAATGGTACACAATTTAGCTTTCTCTGCACAGGGTCTGTAGACTGATAACCAATTTTGTCTCACGGTCACACTGCTTTCAAGTATTCAGTTTATAATAAAGCAGATTTTTCCACTTCCCATATTTATAGAAACGTGTCTAGTACCAGAAATATAAAATCTAAAGGTATAAAAGTCTATAATAAATGCAATGAGTTTGTTTTACATTCTAAAGGAAAAAAAGAATAGGTTTAAACTCAACTTCATTTGTAGAAAGCATAATGCAGACAATTTTTAAAAATATATTGCAGAGTTTTATCCCACATCTTTTGCAGCGCATATTTTACATCTTTATTTCTCAAGCTATAGATCAATGGATTCAACATGGGGATGACCAGGGTATAAAATATGGAAGTCACTATGTCAGTGTCACTGGAGTGACTGGATTTGGGCTGCATGTACATAAATATCAAAGTCCCATAGAACACTGTGACCACAGTAAGGTGGGACCCACAGGTGGAGAAGGCCTTGCGCCTGCCGTCTGCTGAATTCATCCTCAGAATGGCCACAAAGATGAGCAGGTAGGACATGAGGACCACCAGAAGAGAGCAAATCACGTGAAAAGCTGCTAAGATTAGATTTATCATTTCACTTTCATGTGTTTCTGAGCAGACAAGAGATAACAAGGGGAGAGCGTCACAGTAGAAATGACTAATGACATTGTATCCACAGAAGGACAAAGTGAAAATCTTTACAGTAATTAGCAGAGAAACAAATGTGCAGTAGAGATAGGGAATCGCTACTAGTGCCCAACATACTCTTGGTGACATGATGACAGTGTACAGCAGAGGCTTACAGATGGCCACATAGCGGTCATAGGACATGGCAGACAGGACACAAAGTTCACAAGCAATAAACAAAAGAAAGAAAACCAGCTGTGTAGCACAACAATAATAGGAGATTATATTTTCTTCTGCAACAAAATTTACCAACATTTTCGGTCCCACAGCTGTAGAGTAGCCAAGATCGGTGAGAGCCAGGTGCCTCAGAAAAAAGTACATGGGGGTTTGCAGCCTGGAGTCCACCTGGGTGAGGACGATCATGCCCAAGTTGCCCACCAGCGAGGTCAGGTAGATGATGAGGAACAGCACAAAGAGTGGAGCCTGCAGCTCAGGACGATCTGTGATGCCCAGGAGGATGAACTCAGTCACCACTGTGAGGTTGAGCTCCTCCATCTGGGGTGATCAGCAGACCTGCTCTGCATAGAGACATCAGTATGGTCAATAGTTCTCCAATAATACCATCTGGACAAATTCTGTTATGCAGAGTTAGTGCAAATATGATTTGTGGGAATTTTTCAATTTAAGATATTTGAAAATATGCCCAAGTTTATTGTAGATAAATAACCATTTTCCTTAAAAAGTATTCATCTCCATGGATAGTTTTCCAAACTGAGAAGTGTGCTACCATTGACATCTAATGGTTAAAAGAGATTAACCTATTATATATACCATTATATTCTACCTTAAACTAATATTCGTGTCAATAGGTTCCTTTGAAAATTTAAGAAATCTAATATGCATGGATAGTTATACAGATAACATTATAAAGATATGGTGTTTAAAAGAGAAAAAGTAAAATAAATGGATATCATACTACATTTTAAATTCTGTCATTGTTATTGATGTTACAATCACCTAGTTATATTTATTAGCTATATTCTATAATATGACAGGTACAGGCATAATAAAGTGAGACATTCTAAAGATAAATTTCTAAACTTCATAGAAATTGTAGTGTGGTATAACTTTGAATTACTTTTCTTTGAACTTTAAAGATATTTTAATAAAATATTAGTATACATTAAATGTATCATATTTATTGAAAATATTAATGTCCCCTGGCAGCATTGTCATTATAACTGTGATATACTTACTTGAATGTAACAAATAAGGTACATGCTACAGAGCTAAATTCATAATGTTAACAGGAAAGTTATTCGAATTGGTTTATACAATGAAAACTAAAAGTTGATTTAGGATAAAAGGGTAATATATTTGAAAGCAAAAACTTTATATATTTGTAGTATATTTCATGCTTTTTATTGTGTAAAACTTGCTATGTAGCAAAGTATCTAGAGACAAAATAAAATATATTAAACCTCAGAATTACAAGAATTCCTGATTCAATTTAAAGTATTTCTTGAAAAGATTATCTTGAAAATATTATATAATACAGAATGTGGGTACACATATACATGGCCAAGTAAAATATAATATGAAAATCTCAAATAAGCCAGAAACTAAAAAGTGAACATAAAAACAGAAAGATATGAGGGTGAGACAATCATTACTTTTGTAAAATACTGTGAGTACTATTTTCACAATTAAAAAAATGAATTATATACTTTGTAGTGAAAATTGTAAAGACGTGTTTCTCTAAGTAAGCTTTAAGCAAGCAAGTAAAATGACAATTTTACAGCATGTGTACCGTGTGTTAAATGCAATTTACACTTTGCTTCCTTAAAAAATGCCTCAAATGAGCATCGCTACCTGATGAACTCCCCTTGGGCACCTGACGATGTTCTCATATAAATATAAAAAGTTTATCAGGCAATAACATTAGAAAAACACCTCAATACATACCACAAGAAGCAATGTAAATATTGACTTATGTTGCTGTTGGTTTAATTTAAAATCATGAAAAAATTTTAAAAATTAAGTGCCTATGGTAAATACTGATTTTCTTATATGTAAGAAAAGGTCATTTTTTTCTCAGTAGCCTTGCAATTTACTGGAAAGAAGAAAATTGCTCTTCCATAGTTTGTTACCATTCCTGGACATTTCAATTTTATTTTAAAATTCTGTACTCTGAGAACATTTACTTAAACTCACTACAAAATAAAGAGCACTTCACTATTTCCATAAAATTTAATATTTAAAATTCTCCTGAACTTTAATACTTTCCACACCTAACTGTGAGGTAGAAAGTTCATTTTTATGGATCAGGAATGAATCCTATTATGTACTTTTAAGTACGTAACTATTAACTTTTAAAATATTCTCCAGAAAGTCAAAACAATGCAGAACCAGAATAACTGAGGTTTGGAAGATCACAGTAACTGGTCAGATCACTGAAGTTTCAAAACATGCCACTAAACAGAATCACACTGCGTTATGCTTTATCTCTTCTTGACATTGACTTCCTTTCAATATGAAATTATATATACATATATATGATTAAATATTTTCAAGAAAACACACACTGTATGTTTCCATGACACTTAGGAGCATTCATCTTCTCAACTTAGGTGAAAATGCTCAAAAAATCAAAATCAAGAGAAAAGAGAGAAGGCCTGTTATGGTTTATACATTGTGTCAAGTTGAGAAGTCTGGAAGCTTAATTAAGTAACTCAGCAGCTCTACATCCTGGGGTATAGAGCACAAGCAGTTACCAGTTCATTGTGTCAATTTGAGAAGGTCAGAAGTTTAACGGAGCGACTCAGCAGGGAGGCAGGGTTCTTACTTTGTAAACATCCTCATCCTGTGCAAAGGCAGGCAAGGAGATTTGTGAATGCTACACCCACCCTAGAGGAGGGAGTGGCCTGTGTACAGTATAAGGGAGGAGAAGAGGATTGCTTTCCCCCCTTTTACTATGACTGCTTTTGCTTGGCTGCTGGCTTGATGTGTTGCCTCAGTGCCATGCCACACTGCCTTGGAGCCAGCTGATTATGGACTGAAACCTCCAAAAACTGTAAGCTAAATAAACCTTTCCTTCCCTAATTTTGGGGGTCAGATATTTTATCTCAGCAAGGAGTGAAAAGTAACCAAAACAAGTCCTATTACTGCTCAGGCATTATGTGGTCATAAAAAGCAGGAAAAAAAATCATAAAAGTTCTCTCAATAGATGGCAAAGCCAAAGTGAAAACTGACCATTTCTGTAGATTTTGAGATGCTGGTTTACCATCTGACACCATAGGAGACCGTCTGCTTCTGTTACCTGTATGAAACCACACTCTGGATTCTCCCACACGTGTGCTTCTTAACATGGAGCTTGAGGTTTTGCAGGCAATTTATCCTTTTTAGAAAAGCTTTTGAACCTGTCCCTGAGGAGACTGCCAAGCAATTTGGTGGTTCTCCTTGAAGCCTTTGAGAATTTAATGAAATATCTGGAGGTTATCTATTGTCAGTGAGTGTAATTAACAATGATTTGAGCCATGCATTTATTTAGTTATGTAGTTATGTGTTTATATCATGATTCAGAAGTCACACTTACGAGAAATCCCACTTACGAGAAATCCCACTAATGGGTGGTTATCCAAAGTACTGGTATTAAAATCTCAAATAGATTTTCATACTGTCATCTTCATAACAACACAATATAATATGATCAAGTTGTGGAAAACCAAATTAGCTATTGATGAATACATGAATAGTGATTGATACACAGGACATACTACTCAGTGACTAAAGTGTGAAATTCTGCAGTATTCTATAGCAAGGATGAACCTCAATATTATGCTAAATAAACCAGCAACAAAGTAAATACAATAAATTTCCGTTTATATGAGGCCTCAAAAATAGAAAATACAAAAAGGAATTGCTAATAAATAAAATTTCAATTAAGTAAAATAAATGAATTTGTGAAACTACATTGAACAGGACTGTGTTTAGAGTATATTTGAAAATGTTGAGCTTAAAAAACATCTTGAATACGGACATGTTCAGGCCTTTGAGGCCGGCAGTGGGCTGCCCGGGTGCTACCCCGGAGCTCACTGACCCCGGCCCTGGTCGGGTTCCCGCCTCGCCCGGGCGGCCGCGTTCCAGGGCTGCAGGGGGCGGGGGAGGGGACCCTGGCCGTGGGGGTGGACCGGCGCCCCCCACCGGCCGCTCCCTGCAGCTGCGCGGGGCGATGCCGGCGCCGTGTCCCCGTGCGGCCGTGGACGAGGCTGCTCTGCCGGCCGCCCTGCCCGCCCCGGCCCTGAGGCGCGCGCTGGAGGCGGAGGCCGGGCCCGAGCCCCGCCGCGGCGCTGCCGCCGGAGCAGGACGGGCTGCCGCGCTCAGGGCCGCCGACCTGGACGCCGGGGTGCGGGGATCCCGGTGGAGATAAAGGAAGCAGGCGGCGCCGCGACGAGTCATACGGAGGAGGCGGTTTCCCCAACCTCCTGCTCAGGAATCTGGGGTGAGTTTTCGTCATCCCGAGAAGCGGGGGACTCGGCGGGCGCCCCTCCTAGGAAGACCCCAGCCGGAGGGGACGGGGCAGTTGGAAGGGGGCGCACGAGGGCTGTGCATAGACAACTCTGGCACAAGAGAACTCAGAGCACATCATGTGGTTCCTCAGTATCAAGACCAAAGTAATTGTCTACACTCAGATGTCCCCAACCATTGACTGCTTTAATAGGAAGAGTTTTACCAGCACCAGCAAAATCAAATCTCGTGACAACTGGACATGGTGCCTCCCATCAGCAGCTAAGTGCGGGCCTGCTTTCCCCTCAGAACCAGCTCTGCCAGGCCGCCGAAAATAACTCTAGCTGGGGGGACTCAAGAGATGCTCAAGTTGGAAGCCTTTCCCACCTCCTAGCCATTACCGTGGGCGAGTCCCTTCCTGTCCCCCGCACACTGTGCCCTCGGGCTGACCTGGTGTCTGCTTGTGCTGCTCTTCCAGGGAGGCATCTTTTGACCCATGCTAAAGAAACTTTGCAACCTTGAAAAAAAAAATCTTGAATACTTACATATTCAAAGTAGTCATGCAACAGGATTCTCCTTAGTAAAAATAATTTAAAAGACAGTTTCCAAAGTGCAGAAATACAGAGATGAAAAATAGGTTACCAGGGCCTAAAGAAATTCAGGAAGAGGGAGGAATAACAACTTAGTATGGATAAAAATAGTATAGATGAAAACGTGTTAGAATTAGACAGAGGTGGTGCTTACTCAATATTTAGGATGTAATTATTATCACTAAGTTGTTCTACTTAAAACAGTTTTATGATGTGTATTTCAGCTACCTGAATGAATAATCATACATAGTTTTACACATGTATTCTAGGGAAGTAGCTATTATCATATAATTTATATGCATCATTGATAATGAATTGTGTAACATGCAATAAAATGATTCTCTATATGATACTTTTTAGTTTATAACAGTTTAAATTCACATGATTTAAAATAGTTTACTGCTGAAAAATTACTTTTTAAAAATATAATCAAATAGTGACATCTTGTAAGCTTTAAAATTTTAGCAAATAACATTGCTATAGACTTTCTTAAATTAAAATATTTTGTTTGTAAAAATTTAATTTTTTATTTTTTAAAAATTTATTTGAAACAGAAAACAGACAGAAATAACACCAAAGCGGCTTCAAAACAGGCCAGTAGGAGAGTAACAATAATCAACACATCGCATATTATATTCACAATAGTCGTTCAAGTAGAAGATATAGGTATGAAACCTTGTCCAGAAAATTACTAGCACAAAAGTTTCCCTTTAGTGAACCAAGAGAAATCAGCTCTATAGCTATCTTAACTCTCTTGCATTTAAATATATTTTTCCTTTTCCCTTCTTTCCTTTACCCCTGTTCCCATCACAGCTTTTCTTTTTCTTTTTTTTCTGAACAGTTTCTACCCTATACACAATATCTATTGTATATTTTGGATCTTGAATACTCTTTCACATTTTAACACTAGTATGACGTTTATACATGTGGGTCTGGTTCATTTCACTTATGAGTATGGTCTCGAGTTGTTTTCATTTACCTAAAAAAGCATCCAGTTTATCTTTATTATGACTAATATTCCATTATATTTAAAAATACACATCTTTTTTATCCATTCCTCGGTTAATGGGCATTTGTATTGTTTCCAAGATTTAGCTACTACAAATTGTGCTGCTATAAACATAGGTGCGCATACATCACTGTGGTAGAATGTATTTAATTCTTCTGGGAAGATACCCAGAAGGGAAATAGCTGGGTCAAATGGAACCTCTAGTTTTAGATTTTGAGGGATGCCTACAGATTTCCACAGTGGTTGCACAAGTCTGCACTCCCACAAAGAGTGGATGGAGAAGGGTTCCTTCTTCCCCACAGCCCTGCCAGGATGTGTTGTTTTTTTTTCTTGAAGACAACCTTTCTTTCTGAAATGAGATGGAACCTCAGTGCTGCTTTAACTTGCATCTGTCAAATGACCAGTGATATTGAACATTTTTTCATGTATTTATCTGTCATTTGCATTTCTTCATCTCAGAAGTGTGTGTTTATCTCAGATGCCTATTTTTGTATTGGGTCTTTGAATTTGTGGAGCCTGATTTTTTCAATTATGTGTATATTCTAGCTATGTCCTTTGTCTGAGGGACAACTGGCTATAATCGTTTTTTTGCACTCTGTGGGTGGGCTTTTCACTTTGTTGATGATTTCTTTTGTTGTACAAAAGCTTTTTAATAAAATGAGATCCCATTTGTTGATTCTTCGTTGTATTTCCCATGCAGTTCGGATTTTGCTCATGAAGCCTCTGCCTGCACCTATGTCTTCAAAATTTCTACCTATTTTCCTTTCCAGTAAACTTAGTGTTTCTGTTTTAATATTTAGATCTTTGATCCACTTTGGCCTTAGTTCAGTGCATGATGGTAGGCAGGGGTCTAGTTGCAGTGTTTGGCATGTGGATAGCGAGCTTTCCCAGCTCCATTTATTGAAAAGACTTTCTTCCCATGAACATGTTTGGCTCCTTTGTAAAAGATAAGGAGGCCAAGTATGTTTGAGGTAGTGTCTACATCTTCTGTTCCACTGATCCTCAGGTCTGGTTTTTGCCAATATCATGCTGATTTTATCACAGTAACTTTGCAGTATAATTTCAAGTCAGGACTTGTGACAGTCTCAGCCTTGCCTTTGTTGCCCAGAAATCTGTTTGGTGTTCTAGATCACTTGTGGTTCCAAATGAGTTTTAGGAGTATTTTCTCTAGTTATGTGAGGTGTGCTAATGGTATTTTAACTGTTTGTTTTTCCTATTCTTAAGCAAGGGATATCTTTCTGTTTTCTGATATCTTCTTCGTTCTTCATTTTTAGAGTACTGTAGTTTTCCATGTATAGATCTTTTACTTCTTTCATGAGATTGATTCCTAAGTACTTAATTATTTTGGATGTTACTGTGAAAGGTGTGGTTTCCCTAATTTCTCTCTGGGTGAGTTTGTTGCTTGTGTACAGAAATGCTATTGATTTTTGAGTGTTGACCTTGTACCCAGCTATACTACTGAATTTGGTTATTACATCTAAAAATCTGGTGGAGCTTTTGTGGTCTTCTATGTAGAGTATCATGTCATCTGCAAATAATGATAATTTAATTTCTTCCTTTCCTATCCTTATTTCTTTTATTTGTTTTGCTTGTCTAATTGTTCCGCCTAGATTTTCTGGATGTACATTGAGCAGCAGTGGTGATAATGGACATCCTTTCCTTGTTTCAAGTTTGGAGTTTTTGACTGTTTAGTATGATGTTGGTTCATCTTAGATGGCTTTTATCAGATTAAGAAAAAGACCCTCTATTCCAATTTTCTGCTGGGTTTTCATCATGAATGTGTGTTGGACTTTGTCAAATGCTTTTTGTTCATCTCAGTGTGGTTTTTGTCCTTGGTTCTGTTAATGTGGTGTGTTACATTTGTCAATTTGCATATGTTGAAACATTCCTTCAGCCATGTTATGAATCCAGCTTGGTCACGGTGTATAATCTTGATCATTTGCTGCATTTCGTTTGTATTTTTTAAAGGATTTTTGTATCTAGTATTTTTCTTTTTTTGGTTGGGTTCTTGTCTGGTTTTGCAGTCAAGGTAATACTTACCTCCAGAAATGATTTTGGAAGTATAGCTTCCATTTCAATTCCTTAAAGAGTTTTAATATTACTGGTATTAATTCTTCTCTTAAATTCTTGTAGAATTCAAATGTGAATGTTTCAGGGTCTGTGCTTTTCTTGTTGCTGTTGTTGTTGGTAAATTTTTAATTACATTTTTAATTTCATTGCCTTATGTCAGGTTATTTGTAATTTTTGTATATTCTTGATTTATTTTTGCAGTTAGATTGTGTCTGTGAATCTGTACATTTCTTCTGCTTTTTCCATATTATTAGACTGTAGGTTCTTATAGTAAGTATTGATGATCTTCTGAATTTCTGTAAAATGTGTTGTGATTTCCCCCTTTTCACTCCTAAGGGCTTGAATTTGTATTTTTTCTTTCCTCTTTTTGACAAGGTTGGCTAATGGTTTATCAATTTTATAAATACTTTCAAAGAACAAAATTTTGATTCATTGATTCTTTTTTTTTTAGTCTCAGTTGCATTAATTTCTGCCTTCATCTTTATAATTTCTTCCCTTGTATGAGCTTTGGGTTTGATTTGTTCTTCTTGCTCTAGGAGTTTGAGGTTCACCTTAGGTTGTCTATTTGAGCTTGTTCTGTTTTCCTGATGTGAGAGTTTATCACTCTAAATTTCCCTCTTAGGACTGCCTTCATTGCATCCCATTAGTTTTGGTATGTTTTATCAGCATTATCATTTAATTGTATATACTGTCTAATTTTGTGTTCAATTTCTTCTGTGACCCATTGGTTTTTCAAAAGTGTGTCACTTGATTTCTATGCATTTGTGTAGTTTTTGTGAGTTATTTTGTTACTGATTTCCACTTTCATTGTGCTATGGTCAGATAGTGAGCAAGAAATGATTTCAATTTCTCTACATTTACTTAAAAATGTTTTCATGGTCTATTTTGGAGAGCACCCTGTGTGTGGTTGAAAGGAATGTGTATTCTGAGGTTTTGGGGTGTTATGCTCTGTAGACATCTAACAAATTCATTTGTTCACAGGCTTGATTTAATTCTGATGTTTTGTTCATTTTTGTGAGAGTGGAGTATTAAGGTCCCACACTGCAACTGTGTCAGTGCTTACTTCATTTTTCAAGTCTGTTAATATTTGTTTTATGTAGCTGGGTGCACGTGTGTTTGGTGCATATGTATTTATGATTGTTATCTCTTTTTGGTGTTTCCCTTGACAAGTATGTAGTGACCTTCCTTGTCTCTTTTTATCAGTTTTGACTTAAAGTTTACACTGTCTGCAAATAGGATAACTAGCCCTGCTTTTTTCTGAGTTCCTGTGGCATGGAGAATTGTTTTCCATCCTTTGACTTTTAGTTTATGAATTTCTTACTGGTTTAAATGTGTTTCTTGAATGCAGCATATTTGTGGATCATGTTTCTTCATTCATTCTGCCAGTCTATTTCTTTCGATTGGTGAGTTGAGACCATTTGCACTGATGATTGTAACTGACATGTATTGGCTTATCTTTTTTATGTTACTTTACTGTTGCTGGTTTATTTTGTAAAACTTGGTTTAATTTTTAACTTTTATTAGTCCATGTTAGCAAACATAAAGACTATTATCATTGTGGATATTTGACACATGTACCTGACACATCTTAATATTTTCTATGTCCCCATCTCTCATCCCACCCACTCATCTATCTCTTAGTCCCCTTTCAATTTGCAAAACATCCAGCACTGCTAACTTTTAGCTCTCTATTATTTTTCTCTTTACTTTATAAATAATTTTTGCTTCCCACATACAAGGATTCATATGGTATTTAATTTGGTGTGTTTGTTTATTCCATTTTTATTGTGACTTTGATCTGTTAAGAAGGTGGGAGCAATGACCGCTGGATGTGGCCTCTGCACAAGCCAGCTCCTCTGTTGGCTTGTTAGTTTTTCCCCTGAACTGTTTCCTGGTGATAGGCGTTTAAAGCGACATTCTCATAGGTAATCATGGAGGCCTTAAGGAACACCAAACACTTAAGCACATTACAGGTTATAGGCAAAGAGGAAAAAGCGTCCATTGCCACCTTATGACAATGGGACCATATACTGCTGAGACCTGAAGCCGCCTCAACAGAGGCCTGGGAACCAGCAGGGAGGAAGGCTGCGCACCTGCAGTAGCATGTACAGCAGGACACGCCTGCACAGTAAGGAGTACCGGAGCACACGCCTGCGCAGTAGGGAGTACAGGAGGACGCGCCTGCGCAGTAGGGAGTACAAGCCGTTGGCTTCTGACCACATCTGAAGAGGGGCGAGGCCTTCACAGCACCATGAGGAGAGAGGCCTGGAGCTGAAGGTATTCTGAGAGTACAGAGTGGACTCAGGCTACTCTCCGGATTGTTGTGTAAGAATTAAAAAAACCCCAGCCCAATCCGAAAATAGGTGAATCAACCAAAATGCTTTAAAAATGAAGGAAGCCAAAATGCGGGCATTTATCTAAGGGTGTCAGGGTCATTACTAATCAGGAAAGTGCTTTAACGCCATGGTGATTGATTTTAAATAAAGTATACCCACTAGATTTCAATGAGAAACTGATGGTAGCTGCTATTGGCATAGTCATAGAAATTCTCATGCACTGCTTGGTGGAAATGGAAAGTGACACCTGTGGAAAGTAAATTAGGATTACTTGGTACAGTTGAAGATATACGCATATGCTTTGTTTTTGGTTTTGTTTTTTTGAGACAAAGTCTGGCTGTGTAGCACAGGCTGCTCTTGAATGCATCAAATTCACCTGATCCTCCTGCCTCAGCCTTCCAGGTGCTCTGATTACAGGTGTGTGCTGCCATGCCTGGCAGAAGCTGTGTATACTTTAGATCTAATGGTTCAGGTCCTTGGTGCATATACATAGTGCAGAGAAAATTATTGCTCCAGTGTATTGTTCTTAGTATTGTTAAAGCTGGAAACAGGACCAAGTGTCCATCAGGGATACAATTATCAGTGAATTGTACAGTGTGGCATCAAAAGTACCCAACAATGGGATACTTAGAACCAAATATTTTAAGACATGAGACTTGACAAACTATGATGAGTATAACAATGATGAATGAACTAGGTGAATGCATTTTTACAACATTGAAACAAACTATAGTAAAATTACATTGTTCAGGATGATTCCTAGTAATACAACTATTAAGAAAAGCAACGAAGCTAGGCGTGATGACCCAGGCCTGTAAACCCATATTCGGGAGGCTGAAGCAAAAGTTAGTGAGTTACCAGTATCTTGTATATAGAAAGAAACAAATTAATCGATTTATTTTTTAAATGACTGGAGGTGTAGCTTGGTGCAAAGGCCCTGGGTTCAATTTCCAGCAAAAAACAAAAAAGCAAAGCAATGAAATAATTGCCACAAAAGTCAGTATGGTATTTATGTCTGTGAAAGGAAAGATTTTGTGATAAGAGGGAGCAAATGGAGGACTTGAGTGGTGGCAATTTTTAAATGTAAATGGTAGCTACATAGTTGTTTAACATTCAAAAGTACACTTATCAAGAGCTGGAGATTTAGCTCAGCAGTTCAAAAGCATGCCTGGTAAGCATGAGGTCGTGAGTTCAATCCTTGGTACAAAAAAAAAAAAAAAAAAAAAAAAAAAAAAAAAAAAAAAAAAGACAAACAACAAAAAAAACACCCCTAAAGTACATTCACGGCCAAGCGTGGTAGCACAAGCCTGCAATCCTAACACTCGGAAGGCTAAGGCTGGAGGATTGCTGTGAGTTTGAGGCCAACCTGTGCTACAAAGTGAGTTCAAGGCCTGCATAAACTGCATAGCGAGACTGTTGCAAAAAGACAAGAAAAAGAAATGTAAATTTATGTTTTATGATCCCTTGTGTACTAGTGTTATACTTTGTTTTAAGGATGATAGCCACCATGTTATGGCTTGTAATCTAGCTGTTTCCTCAGTCTTCTTTCTTTCTTTCCTTTTTTTTTTTTTTTTTTTTTTTTTTTTTTTTTTTTTTTTTGATACAGGGTCTCACTGTGCTGTTCAGGCTGGCCTTGAGTTCACTTTCTGGCCCAGGATGGTCTTGAACTCACAATGATCCTTTTGCCCCAGCCTCCCAAATGCTGGGATTACAAGCATGCCACCATACCTGGCTCCCCACAAAGTCTTGCATTCTCATAGGTAGGACTTTTTGGAGGTGACTGGGATGTAGGGTTTGAGAATACAGATCATGGGTATGTGATAAACGAATTAGTCCACTGATTGGGTACTATGGTTATGCACTCTTGGGTATTCATCCCAAAGAAATGACATAGGTTCACAGGAGAACTGGTACATAATTTCTTACAGCAGCTTTCCACGTAATGGCTGAAAACTGGAAACAACCCAAGTGTATTACAAACGTGAATGACTAACTGCCGTAAAGTGTAACCTTTCCATGGAACACTGCCTAGCAATAAAAAGGAATTGTTAGCACAAGTACATGCACCAACATGGGTGTATCCAGAGAATTTTGCTAAGTGAAAAAGTCAATCTTGAAAGGTTATGTACTACTATGTATCATTGCACTTATGGAGACCAGGTGCTGCAAGGGGATGCGGGGGTAGGGAGGAAAGTTAGGTGTAGCAATGTGAGGGAACTTTGTGGTGATTTTTATATCTTGACTCAGTCCATGACAATCCTATGGTTATGAAGTTGGGCTATTTGGCAAAATGTTGCCATTGGGGAAAATAGGGTATCATACAGAAGATGAATCTTTATTTTTTATTACAACTGCATGTCAATCTATATTTATCTTGAAAAAAGTTTAATAAAACATATATTGAAAATGTATGTAAATAAATTTGTGTAGAGTAGCACCAAAGGATTTGGCCTTCTTGTCATTGGGAGCCCTCCAAAAGTTTTTATTTTTTTTTTTAGATTCAGAGCAAAATACGATTTTTAGATAATTTTTGCACATTTGTTCAGAGCCTGACCACCTTATATCATTTCCAACTAGAACAGGTAAAGTTTCTATCACTCCAAGAGTTTGTAAACTTGCACTCACAACTAGAAGGCCAGGTATGTTTTTGAGAAAAATTATGCCATATGAAGTAATAACCTTCTCATACTGGTAGTGCTATGAACAACAGCTTGCTGGTTACTCTGCTTATATAATTACTTCTACTGAGACAACTCAAGAGCAAATTGTAGGAGCCTCAGGTTTGGCATGGTCCAGTCATAGCCTGATAGCATTTGAGGAAAATTTATGAATGTAAAATTAAGCAGACATACATAGTTTGTCCCCACTCCTCATTCAGTGTTACCTGCATATATCCTCATTCCAGAGATGGTCATTGCTCTATAGTTCATTCAGGACCCTTCCCCAAGAAGTTCCTCCAGTACAGCATGTGACCTGCTTCTCAACTGGGCTTCAGAAAGTGGGAACTGCACGCTCCTTGTTCATACGTTTTGCTCCACATGACAGAGCACTGTGCTTCTCCAAGAGAGAAGGATGCGTCACTCTATATGTCACTGTCCTGCCTGCATTTCTTGTAGATGGGGTTGTGTGAGGAGCTAATAGTGTGCACAGTGCTGATGCAGATGATCCTTCATCTCTGCTCATTACATGGTGACAGTGGTGATTGTGACAGCTCAGCACATCTGGTTCTCATTCATGGGCCCATTCACTTCCTTTGTAACCAAACAGCTCAAAGTCCTAACTGAAGAAATATGATTTCTGTTTTCCAAAATATTTCTCTTACATGGCTGCATAACTCTACACAGATCATGTGGGTGAACACCTAGGCTGAATTCATGCCATAGCTTATGAGAGAGGAGAGTGATAGTTATGTTACTTACCCAGTGCAAAGTTTAAGCCTTCTTGATACTCACAGGGCAAACAGAATGAGATAAATCACAGGGAACAAGGGCATGATGCAGGACTCTGGCACAGTGTGTGTTATACAACCAGTCTCTGAGAAGGTCACTCACATGGAAGACTGGGAGTCAGAGTCCATGGAACAAGGAGGACACTAACTCCTGCATGCTCTCTGGAAAGGTGCAAAGGTAGGAAGCGCTGTCTGTCCCTCAGTCCTTGCTTTGTCTCCAGAATGGTGACCAGTTGGATGATGTGGGGGCCTGGTCTTTGGGGAGGGCTAAGTAAAATGAAGGAAACTGGGAAATGGAAAATGCCATGCCTGACATCTGGCTGCGTGTGATCACTGCGCTCTTCTGGATCCTAGGGGGAAGGCTCCCAGTCTTGCACAGGGGAAACTGTTTGCTTCAGGAACAGGAACAACGTATACAGTTTAATGAGACAAGGCAAAACCATCTAAGTTTCACTTGCAGTGCCACTGAGGGAGATGTGGGAATGAGAATAAAGGAAGAACTCACCCTGCTTTAACCAAACAGGAAGGACACAACTCCCCTGTGTCAAAGTGATGACCTGAATGTGGAGGATGTTTGAAAATGAACCTGCACTGACCAAGGCTCTCTTTCCTCTTCTCTACAGCAATGACTGGACAGAAGGGGCACACAGAACCTGGGGACTGACCTTCAGCTCTCCAGGGGGTGATTATATCCTGCAGCCAGGCCAGCTGCAGAAGACTCTCCTGCACTTCCTGAAGTGACAGCCCCAGGCCCTCAGGGTGAGAGGGATCAATGTGCAAGCACAGGCTTGTTTCACCCAGCTGGGGTGAGCAGAAAGCCCAGGTCTCCAGATCACTAATTTATCCAGTTCTGTCCTGATTTAAATTTAGGACCTCTGTAAATGAACAAGTGAAATGGCACTATCAGCAATCAGAAGAAACTGCACTGTCTTTATCTAACTAGAGCTTATAAGAACACATACTTTTAAAAACTAAAAACACAGTTGTGTTTTCGATTAAGAAAATTTTGAGTAGGGAACATTTTGATGTGGAGACTTCACCTTGGAATCTGCCCTATTCAGAGTTTTCACATTGTGTTAAAATAAAAGGGCTATGATCTTGGGAAATTTCTTTCCTCTGAGAAGCAGCATCTACTCACAGGAAGTTCTTGTCTTCCAGGCGACCCCGATGCTCATTGGACTGACAATGCTGTGCCTTGGGATGATGGTGGCCCCTTTTATTTCCATTGAAGTGAGATTTCCCCCTGTGATTGGAATTCACTGTCACCTATGGGCACCTTTCCCTGTGAGTATCCCTAATGGTTCCTCTTCCTCACATCCAAGGTATCTGCAAATACCTTTAACCCTCTCTCTGATGAACCTGTGTGTAGGGAGTGGATGAAGCTGGAGATTATCTCATGTGCTGGGCAGTAGGAGGGTAATCAGTACCCCTGGCAAACAAGGTGCCCCAGCTCAGAGAACACCAAGCCCCAAGGCTATCCAAACAATGCATCACTAGGCAAGGAGGGGTCATGCTAAATGTAGAAATAAATGCTACTGCAGTGGTTGAGTAGTTCCTTTCCTCCTATTAGGAGAGACGGCTCCACCTGAAGTCAGCTTTCATCTCTTTTCTTTATTTTTCCCATTCTCTCACCATCCTTCACCCTTGGAACATCTGGTGCTGCACCCACCCCAGTGCTCCCCAGGTCCTGAGTTTGGACGCACTATTCAGATGGATGATATTAACAGGACAGTGAAGGGATCTTGAGAATTGTGTAAGGACTGGAGGCAAAGGCTGGCTCTGAGTGGAATCTCTCTTTGATCAGTTCTTCATCTCTGGAGTAGTGTCCATTCATTGGTGCTAGAATAAAAACCAGCAATGCTAAGTGTCTCACTGTGGATGCTTTGAGGACTGTAGAGGGCTTGTACAGTCACTTGGGTTAGGCATATGGACTCTCACTGTATACTTAGGGTAAGACGTAGTGTTCTTCTGACACTTAAGAAGGAATATCAGTCTTTTTGAAAACTGTGATATTCCATGTGAAATGTGCTGCTGCATCACAGCCTGGGGGAGTCAGATGTATTTTCTGCCATCTCCTAGGTCCACCTTCATCTTCATAGTACAGGATCTCCCCTTGGAAATTTCCAGATTCAGCTCACCTGTGATGAATGTAATTTTCTGATCACTCAAACACAGAAAGGGAGTGAGATGGTAGATTTTTTATATGTCTTTTTTTCTCTAGTCTGTTTTTCAGAACCTAGGAAGACTAGGAGCAAACACATTCAGTTCTATTGTATCAGGATTTGGAGTCTGTACACTACTTTTTTTTGAAAGCATACTAATGACTCTATGTAAGTCTACGTTTTGTACTGATTGCTACTCTCAATGCATTATTTGTACTGTAAGTATTTCTTCTTCCAGTGTGGCAATTTGCAAATCATTTTACTATCTCTGATGGTCATCATGAATTTGCAACTTAAACTTCATTAGGAGCCTTTGGTCCATGGATGCTGAAGGATCATTAGAAATCACAGGTCAGGATACTTTGCACCTTACTATGAGCACTGAGCTGAGGGTTAAGTTTTTAAAACCTCTTCCACTCAGAGTACCCTGTTGAGAAGTTATTTAGTAGCAGTCTCTGCAAGAATTCACGTTCTCCTAGAAGCACTCTCTTCTTGATGTTAGTGTCTTGCTGAAGGGGAAAAGTTAAAGCAGCAGATTCAGCAGCTGCATTGTCTGCAGGGATCCGGGGCATACAGCAGGGCAGACTGAGGAAGGAATGTCCTTCCTGGTGCTAAATGATCTGGGCTGAGTGAGGGAGACTCATGGGGTAGTGCCAGGTCTTGTGTTAGAGACACCAGAAGACTGAAAGACAAGGGAGACTTTTGCAGTTCTGGTTGCTTCTGTTTCCTAGAAATGGCTGGTCACTGTGATGTATATGGGAAGAAGCAATCAAAGACAGCAGAGTACACTACCTCTGTACTCCCACCTTGCAATCTGATAAAATCTTTTCTCCCTGAGCCTTCTGGGTCTGATATTTTGGGAATGATCCTGTTCATTGCCCACTGATGTAAATAAATCTACATCTATTTGTGAACTACAGGGGAGGAGAACAAGAAGTCAGTAAGAACCCAAACCCTCCCTGTGAGACAGTGCCATGCATGGGCCACTGGGGTGAAAACCAGAAGTCAGCCTTTTCCCATGGGTCAGCACCATTCATGGACTGCAGAGGAGAACAAGAAGCCAACAAGAAGCCAAGCCCTCTCTGTGAGTTGGGGCTATGTGCGGGCCCCTGGGAGGAGAACCATATGCCATCCCCTTGTGGCATGAGGGTCGGGAGACAAGAAGTGCCAAGTTCCTCCTCTTCCCATAGGTGACCAACTGATTTGGAGAAATGCAGGTTTCAATGATAGCTACTGAAGTAAAATACAACTTAATTCTTGTAGTATTCAGAGTTTCACGGACTTTGCAGGCCTAAAGCCAGTAGTCTAATCATCTACTCAGAGGATAACAATATGCAGTATAGCATCTATGGGTGATCTTCTGAATGAGGTAGTCATTGTTAATTCCCTATTATCTTATTTTGAATAAATTTTCACTGTTTTATTTGTTTGGATTTTATTCTGTTTTGTGTTGTTCAGTTTTGTCATATCCAATGGCATGGGCAGCTATTTTAGCAACAAGATATATTATGGTAACTATTTGGGGGTTTCTATTAATTTGTTTTGAGGTTCTTTATTGCGTTCATTGTTTCATTCTTATTGGCAATGTTTCATTCCATATTGTTTGATTTTTACTGTGTCTGAAGGCATGGGCAGCTCTTTTGAAGACAACAAGGGGCATTATGGTAACCATTGTTGATTTCCTATCATCTTATTTTGAAGTCCTGTATCATTTACACTGTTTTGTTTTGATTGGCTTTATTCTGTTTTATTTTGCTTGCATTTTTTTTGCTTTAAAGTAAAAATGACATCCTAGCTATGTCTTTGCATTTGTTTTATGCATTCTATTACTTTGCTATATGGTTCACTGAAGTTTTTCATCTTTTTCCCATGCTTCTGAACTTTTTTTATCTATGTCTTTTCTAGCTATGCTGAGCAACTCCTTTATTAAGGAGTTTATTTCTTTACCTGAGAGTTTATTTGTAAAATCTGATTTCCTCTGTAGCCTCATGGATTTGTTTCTGTATTTCACTTGCTATCTTTTCAGACACTTCAAGTATATGAGTTCCAGTGTCTCTATTTCGATGTCTCCTGTACTTGCACTGGACATTTGAGATTGTATTTTGCTTTTTCATTTTGTCATTTTCACCTCTTGGGTTAACATTTTGGTCTTTTCAATCCCACTAGTCACAACTGGCCACTGGGTGTGTCCTAGAGTCCTACTGTGTGGCTGATATTTGTCCAATTAGTGGGGCCCACAATGAAGGGGATGGGCCAGTCATCTGAATTCCTCCTGTAGGGTCTGTTGCATGAGCCCTATATTCTTCCTAGGGTGAGTAGCCTAGGAATATTGGCATAAGCCAACCCTTTTCTCCTATGATTACTATGGCTTCAGGCTGTTGAGGACACCAGATCTACCTGGCTATAGTGTGTTCCTCAGGTGGGACCCTATGTGTCACTGGGGGTCTCATAGGCCCTTTCAAGTTCCTCTGGGTTGGGGGAGGCCTTGTAAGTGCTCTCCTCAACCCAACCAGCGTTCTCTGTATGGAAGCAGGACTTACCCACATTCTTGCTGGGCTTGCCAAGGTCCTACAGCTGCGGGGAGGAGGTGCTAGGGAGTTTGTCGCTGCTCCTGTTTATCCACTGAGGTCCTCTGTTTGAGAGGGGAACACACCACACTGTTGCAGGCCCACTGAGGTCCTCTTTGTGTGTGAGGGGTTGCTGAGGCTTCCACCAACCCAGCGAGGTTCTGCAGGTAGTGGAAAGGGTTGCTGATGATCAATGAGCTACTGAGTTCTTTTGGGAAGGGGAATCTTGCCATCTGTTGGGGTCTCTGGGGTGAGTGGGAGTGGTGTCTGATGATCATACCATCTGCTGAGGGCTCTGGGGTGTGAGGGAGTGGTGTGCTACTGTTCTACCAGCTGCCAAGGTCTCTCCTGGCTGTCAAGGAAGCCACAGTAGTGGTGGATAGGGTCCTTCAGAGCATTGTGACCTCAGCAGAAGGAAAGGCCCACAGCATCTGCTCTCTGAAGACACCCCAGGCCTCAGCTGGGTTCCTGCAATGCCAGGGCCTCTTTGACTCTAGGCCTCTAATGAGAGTCCAACCCCAACTGAGGCTCTCACCTTCTTGTTTCTGGAAGAAAGTTCTCTTGATTACCTTTCAGGGAATGGGAAGTGTTGTCGCCAAGAACATTTCTAAATGCTAGTTGATTTTCAGACTAATTCCTCAGGTCACTGGGAGAATCATGTGAAAAGAAGGCACCTGGATTGTGCCAACTTGGAGAATATCCTCACAGGCCTTCAGGAATCAGTGATTATGGTGAAGTCCAGGCAACACTGAACACTTCCATGTAGCAGAACTGAGTC
>RJWM01020332.1:0-31000 GCA_004363535.1 Dasyprocta punctata
TTTCTGGAATCTTGATTATTATATGTCTGGGTGTAGGCCTATTATGGTCAAGTTTAGCTGAAGTTCTATATGCTTCAGTTATCTGAAAGTCTCTTCCTGTTCCCATACTTGGAAAATTTTCTGTAATTATTTCTGTAAATATGCTTTTAATTTGATTTGTATTGACCCCTGCCTTTTCACTCACACCTTTTATTCGTAAATTATATTTCCTTGGGTTGTCTTGCAGCCGTTGCACTGACACTTCCAGATTTCTTATTATTTTTAATAAGTCTTGTCTCTCTCTCTCTCATGCTGTGATTTTCTCTTTGAGATATGAAAGACTATCTTTAGTCTCTTTCAGGTGGTTCTGCCAACTTTTATTGAAGTCTTTGAGTTCCTGGTATTCTCTCTGAATCTGATTGATACATTCTAAGTCTTTATTTGTTTCATTCTCAATCTCCTTTGATTTTCCGTCCTCCACCTTTCCGGCTATGTCTCCTTTAGAGGCGCTTAGGGATTGCCCTATTATTAATTTCATTTCAATTCTGAGTTGGACTAACAGTGCCACTTTAATTTCTTTCATAGCTTCATGGAGTTGTCTCCCCACTTCGGTTGTCATCTCCTCTGAGAGTTTAATTTTTGGACTCCCAACCTTGTCTGCCTTTACATCAATCGGGTTTGTGCTGTTTGTATTGGAGTCTGGAGAGCGCCCTCTGCCTTTCCTTCTTGGCATTTTCTTGGGCTCTGCTGTGTTTCCCCAGCCTGCCTCAGCTCCACGGATGTCTGGTGAAGTGCGTGTGGATAGGGCCATCTGCCTAACTTCCTCTATCACCCCCAGGGCGCCCATGCAGATTCTACCAGGAACCTCCAGGGCCTGGTGTGGGCAAGGAACCCTGCTTAATTAGGTGCAGTTCCAGTCTCAAGATGAATGCCTGTTCCTCGCTCTCCCTGGGGAGTGGGGGGTGGGGGGCTGGGGCCCGCCAAGTTTACTCACTCACCAGTTCGCGACCACCTCTTTCCACGATTGATAGCTGCCTCTGTCATCTCTGCCTTAGCCGTCTCCGCCTTAGCCACAGAAGTTCAGTCGCACATTGCAAGCACTTTAATCACACCTTCCCAGTTTGAGTCCGCGTTGATTGGATTGAGCTCTGGTCAGAGGCACCGCCACCTTTGTTTGTTTACTTCTTCTTTTTTTACTCTTTCCGTGGGCTACAGTTCTCATCCTAGACTCCTCTTAGGTCCAGAGGATCCATCTCCCTCCCTTTTCCTTCTTTCTGTTATTATATTATTTTGTATTCCAGCATTTGGGAGGTATATTCCAGGGAGCCTCCCTATGGTGGAGTCATCAGGTCGGCCATTTTGCAGGAAGTCCAGAAGGCTTTTAATTTGATGTGATTTCATTTGTTGATTTTTGGTATTATTTCTCGTGCATCCAGGGTTTTGTTCCAAAAATCTTTGTGTGCTCTTATGTCTTCAAGAGGTTTACCTTTTTTATTTTCCAGCAGATTTCTGTTCTAGTATTTAGATATTTGTTCATTTTGATTCTAGTTTAGTGCATCATGAAAGACATGGATCTAGGCTCAACATGGCATGTGGATAACCAGTTTTCCCAACATCATTTGGCAAAGAGGCTATTTTTCCCCCAGCAAAGGGATTTGGCCCCTTTGTCAAAGATAACATAGATGAGTTTGCTGGAATTGTTTGTTCATCTTGTATTTTGTTCTATTGATCCACAAGTCTCTCTCTCTCTCTCTCTCTCTCTCTCTCTCTCTCTCTCTCTCTTTTGCCTATACCATGCTGTTTTTCTCACTGTAGAATTTTTAGTATAAATTGAAGTCCATGATTGTGATTCCCCAGCATTTCACTTGCTATTCTAGGTCTCTTCTGATTTCATTTGAATTTCAGGATTGCTTTCTCCAGCTCTGTGAGGACTGTTAGTAGGTTAATTTGGGGAACATTAAGTCTATGTACCAGTTCTGGAAATTGGGCCATTTTGAATATATAAGTTCTGCAATCCAGAAACATGGTCTGTCTTTGCATTTTCTGATATTCTCTTAGATCTCCTTTTCAGAGTACTGTAGTTTTTTTGTACAGCTCTTTCATTTCCTTGGTTATGTTAACTCCTGTGTATTTGACTTTTCCTTGTTGTTATTGTGAAAGGTATTGTTTTCATAATTTCACATTCTCTCAGTTTGTCATTGGTGAACACAAATGGTACTGATTTTTGAGTGTTGATTTTGGATCCTGCTACACTACTCAATTAAGTTAATGGTTCTAGGAGACTTTTGGTGGAATTTTTGTGGTCTTCTATGTAGAGGATCATGTCAAATGCAAATAGTCATAATTTTGCCTCTTCTTTTCCATACATGTCCCCTTCACTTCTTTCTCTTGTGTATTTGATCTGGATAATATTTTGAGAACTACAGTACATTGAAAGGAAGAGGTGACAGAAGATGTCCTTGTTTTGTTGATGTTTTGAGAGGAAAAGATTTCAGGTTCTCTCCATTTAGTATGATGTTGACCATTGGACTGTCACAGGTGGCTTTTTTTTATTTAAGCAGAAGAAAAGAAAAAAAGACATATATAACAAAGACAAAAAACAAAACAGACAAACAAACGACTAGAGTAAATGCAAAATAATAACACTACCAGTTTACAAAACAGGATGATAGAAACTTGACAATGGTTGGAATATCACGTACCGTTATCTTTATAATGGTTGTTTACCTTAACAGATACAAACGTGTAAAATTGATCTAATCATATCAGCATTAATTGTTCTTTCTCAATAATGAATACATTCAGCAGTGAGTTCGTTTTAGTTATCTTACATACACATATATACAGATTTATATCTTTTCCTTTTCCCTTCCCTCTTTCCCCCTTTTCCCTTCCCAGTTACTTTTGCTCTTTGAGCTGCTTTTTATCCTTCCATAGTATTTATTATAGATTTTGAATCATATATACTTTTTCAGTTTCTTACACTAGGGAGAGAATACAGTATTTACACATGTGGGTTTGATTTATCTCACTTATGAGTATGGTCTCAAGTCATGACCATTTACTTATAAAAGTCTCAATGCAATCTTTCTTAATGACTGAGTAGTACTCCATTGTATAAAAATACCACATCTTTTTTATCCAGTCTTTGATTGATGGGCACTTGGGTTGTTTCCAAGATCTCGCTATTACAAATTGGGTTGCTATAAACATGGGTGCACAGATATCACTGTGGTATAATGTTTTCAATTGCTCTGGGAAAATGCCCAGAAGAGGGATAGCTCGGTTGAATGGAATAGCTAATCCTAGCTTCTTGAGGAATCTCCACACTGACTTCCACAGTGGTTGCACCAGTCTACACTCCCACCAACTATGAAGAAGAGTTCTTTTTTCCCACAGCTCCTCCAGCATTTGTTGTTGCTTGATTTTTTAAACTTGGCCATTCCTTCTGGAGTGAGATGGAATCTCAGTGTTGTTTTAATTTGCATTTTCTGAATGACCATTGATGTTGAACATTTTTTCATATATTTATTTGCCCTTTGTAATTCTTCCTCTGAGAAGTGTGTATTCATCTCAGATGCCCATTTTTGGATTGGGTCCTTGAATTTTAGGGGCCTGATTTCTTTTAATTCTTTATATGTTTTAGATAGCAGTCCTTTGTCTGATGGACAATTGGCTAAGATAATTTCCCAATTTGTGGGTTTTCTTTTCACTCTGTTCAAGATTTCCTTTCACATGCAAAAACTTTTTAGCAAGATGAGATCCCAGTTGTTGATTCTGTGAAATGTTTCCCATACAATTTGATTTTTGTTCCTGAACTCTCTGTCTACTCCTATGTCATCAAGATTTTTACCTACTCTGTCTTCTAGTAAGTTTAGTGTCTCAGTATTAATATTCAGATCTTTGATCTATTTTGACTTTATTTTAGTGCATGGTAATAGGCATGGATCTAGTTTTAGTTACAGCATATAGAAAGCTGGTTTTTCCAGCACAATTTGTTAAAGAGGCTGTCTTTTTTCCAATGTACATGTTTGGCCCCTTTGTCAAAGATGAGGTGGCTGAGTGTGTTTGTAGTTGTGACTGTACTTCTAATCTATTCCATTGATGTTCAGGTCTGTTTTGATTCCAGTACCATGCTGATTTTATCACAGTAACTTTGTAGTATAGTTTCAAGTTGGGGATTGTGATGCCTCCTGCCTTTCCTTCGTTGCCCAGAATTGCCTTTTCTATTGTAGGTCTTTTCTCGTTCCAGATGAATTACAGGAATGCTTTCTCTAGCTCTGTGAGGGAGGCAAGTGGTATTTTGATTGGGATTACATTGAATCTGTATAATAATTTTGGGAGAATGACCATTTTCATGATGTCTGTTCTTCCTATCCATGAACAGGAAGTATCTTTCCATTTTCTGAAATCTTCTTCGATTTGCTTATTCAGAGTAATGTAATTTTCAATGTATAGATCTTTTACTTCCTTTGTTAGATTGATTCCTAAGTATTTCATTTTTTTTTGGATGTTATAGTGAAGGGTGTGGTTTCCCTTAATCTCCCTCAGTGACTTTGTTGTTTGTGTACAGGAATGCTATTGATTTTTGAGTGTTCACCTTGTATCCAGCTACATTACTGGATTTGGTTATTACATCTAGAAGTCTTTAAATGCAGTTTAGGGGATCTTCTATGTAGAGTACCATATCATCTGCAAATAATGATAATTTCACTTCTTCCTTTCCTATCCTTATTCCCTTTATTTCTTTCTCTTGTCTAATTGCTCTGGCTAGTATTTCCAGAACTATATTGAATAGGAGTGGTGATAATAGACATCCTTGTCTTGTTCCTGATTTTAGGTTGAAAGTTTTTAGCTTTTGCCACTTAGTAAGATGTTGGCTGTTGGTTTATGATATATGGCTTTTATCAGGTTGAGGTAGAGGCCATCTATTTCGATATTCTGTAGGGTTTTTATCATGAATGTGTGTTGGATTTTGTCAAAAACTTTTTGTGCATCTATTGAGATAATCATGTGGTTCTTGTCCTTGGCCTGTTGATATGGTGTATTACATTTATTGATTTGCATATGTTAAACCATCCCTGCATTCCTGGGATGAATCCCACTTGATCATGGTGTATAATCTTTCTGATAATTTGCTGTATTCTATTTGCCAGTATTTTATTGAGCATTTTTGCATCTATGCTCATTAGTAATTTTCTTTTTTGGTTGGGTCTTTCTCTGGTTTTCGTATTAGGGTAATACTTGTTTCCAGGAATGAGTTAGGGAGACTTGCTTCCCTTTCAATTTCATTGAAGAGTTTGAGGAGTGTTGGCATTGTCTTCCCTAAATTTCTGGTAGAATTCAGCACTGAATCCATCAGGGCCCAGGCTTTTCTTTGTTGGTAGGGTCCTAATTACATTTTCAGTTTCATTAGCTGAAATTTTGTTATTCAGTAGCTTCACGTCTTCTTGACTCAGCTTTGGTAATTCATAGGTTTCTAGGAATCTGTCCATTTCTTCTGTGTTATCAAATCTATGTGAGTAATGGTTTTCAATGCAGGTGTTGATGATCTTCCGTATTTCCTCTGGGTCTGTAGCAATTTCACCCTTTTCATTTCTTATTGCATGAATCTGAGTTTTTTCTTTCCTGTTCTTGATAGGGTTGGCTAGGGGTTTATCAATTTTATTTACTCTTTCAAAGAACCAACTCTTCGATTCATTAATTGTTCGTATTGTTTTCCTAGTTTCAATTGCATTAATTTCTGCTCTAATGTTAATAATTTTCTCCCTTCTTTGGGCTTTGGACTTGACTTGCTCTTCTTTTTCTAGAAGTCTGAGGTGCAGCATTAGGTTGTTTATGTGTGTTCTTTCCATTTTTCTGAGGTGGGAGTTTAGTGCAATAAATTTCCCTCTGAGGACTGCTTTCAGTGTATCCCACAGGTTCTGGTAATTTGTATTTGCATTTTCATTCAATTGTAGATATTGTTTAATTTCTTCTTTAACCTCTTCTGTGACCTGTTGGTTATTTAGGAGAGTATTATTGAATTTCCATTTGTTTATGTGGTTATTGTAGGGTTTTATGTCATTCATTTCCAATTTTACTGTGCTATGGTCAGATAATATGCATGGAATTATTTCAGTTCGTTTGTATTTACTTAACCATGTTTTGTGGGCCAGTATACGATCTATTTTAGAGAGTGACCCATGTGTAGTTGAGAAGAAAGTGTATTCTGATGATGATGGGTGTAATACTCAGTACACGTCTGCTAGGTCCATTTGTTCACAAGTTTGATTCAGTTCTGTTTTTTCTTTGCTGATTTTTGTTTGGTTGATCTGTCTCTCTGTGATAGTTGGGTGTTAAGGTCCCCTGTTATAACTGTATTATTGTTTATTTGGTTTTTCGTATCTATTAAGACTTGTCTTACATAGTTGGGTGCTCCCATATTCGGTGCATATATATTTATGATTGTAATCTCTTCCTCTTGAAGTTTTCCCGTCACAAGTATGTTGTGACCTTCTGTATCTCTTTTGATCATTCTCGGTTTGAAGTTTGCATTATCTTCAAACAGAATAGCTACCCCTGCTCTTTTCTGGGTTCCTGTTGCATGGAGTATTGTTTTCCAGCTTTTGATTTTTAGTCTGTGAATTTCCTTTTGAGTGAAATGTGTTTCTTGTACACAGCATATTGTTGGGTTTTGTTTCTTAACCAACTCTGCTAGTCTGTTTCTTTTTACTGGTGAGTTCAGACCATTTACATTGATTGATATAACTGGTATGTACCGGCTCATTCTTGTCATGATATCTTTCTGTTGTTGGTTTTCTACATTTTCTGTTTAATTATTTTCCCTGGTTAGTGTTTTCCTTTTACTGTTATTTTTAAGACTGTGGCTATCTTTGTCTCTTTCTAGAGTGTCTTTCAGTACTCTTTGTAGTGTTGGTGTGGTGGCCATAAATTTCTTCAGTTGTTCTTTGTCATGAAAGTATCTTATTTCTCCATCAATTTTTAAGGATAGTTTTGCAGGGTACATCAATCTGTGTTGAAAGTTGTTTTTTTGTCAGGATTTGAAATACTTCACTCCAAGCTCTTTTTAACTTAAATTTTGTGTTGAGAAGTCTGCCATGATTGTGATAGGTTTTTGTTCATAGGTGATCTGTTTCTTTTCTCTGACAACTTTTAATATTTTGTTCTTGTGCTGTATTTCTGATACCCTTATTATTATATGCCTGGGTGAGGATTTATTTTGTTTGTGGTTAATTGGGGTTCTGTATGCCTCAGTTACCTGTATTTCAGATTCTCTTCCCATGTTTGGAAAGTTTTCTTCTATTTTTTCTGTGAATAGTCTTCGCAGGTCATTAGTATTGACCCCTGCTTTTTCATTTATGCCTATTAGTCTTATGTTATTTCTCTTGACATCATCTTGCAACTGTTGAATTGTTGTTTCTTGGTTCCTTATTATTTTTAAGAGATCTTTTCTTTCATGGCCATGATCTCCCATGCTGTCTTCAAGATCTGAGATTCTATCTTCAGCTTCATTCAAGCGGTTTTTCAAACTTTCCATGGAATTCTTCATTTCCTGCATTTCCCTTTGCATCTGTTTCATGCATTCTGTTTGTGTCTGATATTGTTCATTGAAAGTTTCGATCATTTTCTTAAGTTCTTCTATTTTTTTATCTTGGTCTTCTTTAGATACACACAACACTTCTTTAATAATGATTCACATTTCATTTTTTAGCTGAGAGAGTATTTCTGATTTGAATTTCTCTATAGTTTCATCAGGCTGTTTCTTTACTGCACTTTCTATCATTTCATAAAGTTCAGTTGTGTGACTCCCACTGTCTTCCATTTCAGTGTCTCTTGGGTTTTTTCTCAGTGGGCTGGTGGACTGAAACTGCCTCTTGGTCTTTCATTTTGTCATTTTCTTCTAGAGCCTATGTGGCTCCATGTCCTGTGAAGCTCACTGGGCTTCCCCTTTTAGAGCTGAATCTTGTGCACAGCAATTGACGGTGGCCTCCCAGGGTGTGTGGGTGGAGCCTCCACCTTCCCAGGTGGGGACCGAGGCCCCTGGTCCCAGGGAGCTAGGCAGAGTGTACCCCACAGTGTGGTACTGCCCTGACCCTAAGTCTGGCTGCAAGGAATTCGGGGATTCTACTGTACCAGACATGCTTGGGCGAGTCCCAGGCGTACAGTGCTGAGGCCTTGCTTCTGGCTGGGTGGGCCCACGAGCTCTAGGATGTGGTGCAGGCCTCTCCACTTATGTATGGATCTCGTGCACAGTCTGTGCTCTGGTGGGGGGAGCCCAAGCTCTCCAAGGCCCTGCATCTATGCTGGTCTGTCCCTAATGAGCAGCTCTGGGGTCCTGGGCTCGGCTGGGCTGAGTACCTGTATGTCCTGCAAGGCTGGCCAGGGAATTCCTCTGGTGGGTCACACTGAGCCATGGGACCTGGTAGAGCTGGATTTTGTGTGCAGGAATTCCATAGTTGGTTTCTGTAGTATTAAACACTTTCTATTCCTATTTTCTTCAAAGTTTTTTTTGTTGGTTTATGAGAAAAAAGACACATATAAGAAAGACAAAAAGCAAGAGACAAATGACAACAGCAAATCCACAACAGTAACGTTATAGGTTTATGAAAGAAGAATGATAGGAACTTGACAATGGTTGCAAAATTACATATCATTACCTTCAACACTGTTGTTTACATTAACAGATATAGACATGCAAAATTGATCTAATCGTATGAGTATTAACCGATCTTTCCCAATAACTAATACATTCAGTGGTATAGACATTTTAATTATCTTACATATACATATCTACAGTTTTGTCTTTTTCCATTTTCCTTCCTTCTTTCCTCCTTTTCCCTTTCCCAATTACTTTTACTCTTTGAGCAGTTTCTTACCCTTACACAGTATTTATTGTAGATTTTGGATCATATTACACTGTTTCAGTTTCTTACACTATGAAGGCAATATGGTATTTACACGTGTGAGTTTGATTTATCTCACTTATGAGTATGGTCTCAAGTTGCGCCCATTTACTTATACAAGTCTCAATGCAATCTTTCTTGTTAGCCGAGTAGTACTCCATTGTATAAAAATACCATATCTTTTTGATCCATTCTTGGATTGATGGGCACTTGGGTTGTTTCCAAGATCTGGCTATTACAAATTGGGTTGCTATAATCATGGGTACACAGATATCACTGTGGTATGATGTTTTCAATTCTTCTGGGAAAATGCCCAGAAGCAGGATAGCTGGGTCAAATGAATCTCTAATGCTAGCTTCTTGAGGAATCTCTACACTGATTTCCACAGTGGTTGTACCAGTCTACACTCCACCAACTGTGAAGAAGTGTTCCTTTTTCCCCACAGCCCCTCCAGCATTTGTTATTGGTTGATTTTTTAATCTTGGCCATTCTTTCTGGAGTGACATGGAATCTCAGTGTTGTTTTAATTTGCATTTCCTGAATTACCATTGATGTTGAATCTTCAGGGTTTTAATCATGAAGGGATGTTGAATTTTGTCAAATGCCTTTTCTGCATCTGTTGAGATGATCATGTGATTTTTGCCCTTGCTGCTGTTTATGCAACATATTATACTTATTGATTTTAATATGTTAAATTCACACTTCCCTGGAATGAATCTTAATTGGGCATGCTCTATGATAATTTTTTATGATTTGCTCCATTCTATTTGCCTATATTTTATTGAAGATTTTTGCAACTATGTTCATTAGCAAGACTGACTTGCAATTGTCTTTTTGGTTGGTTATTTTCTGGTTTGTAATCAAGGTAAAGGTTCCTTTCAGGAATGACTTTGGAAGTACTGCTTCCCTTTCAATTTCAGTAAAGAGTTTAGGGATAATGGAAATAGAATGTTTCTGAAATTTTTGTAGAATTGGGCAGCAAATTCAGTAGGACCTTTGTCTTTCTTAGTTGGCAGGTTTTTCATTACTTCTTCAACTTCATTAAATGATACTGGCTTTATAAGGATATTTATATCTTCTTGATTAAGTGCTGTGACCTGCACAACTCTTGAGGTTCCTGGGGTGAGGACCATGAAGGGCAGTGAGAAGGTTAAGAAATAAAGATGAGACACACATAGCTGGGGTCAGGTGGGCCCTCTCTCCTAATGGGAGGAAAGGAACTGCCCTTCAATGTAGGGCATTTATTTATACATTTTAGCTACTTAGTATCATATGACACCCCATTGTCTTAGCAACCCACTGTTCAGATTGTTTTGGGGCTAGGTGTTCTTTGAGCTGAAGCAGTTTTTTCATGTGGCTTGCCTTGGGTACTCTTTGTTCTTTGAATGGCCATGCCCCAGCCTTGCATGTGTGGTCAATTTTCAGCTTCAATGGCTCCCAACACATCCCTATTTTTGTTTTGTTGTAGCACAGGATGGGTGGTCAACTGAAGCTGAAGGAGCTGTGTTTGAAGAACCCTGTAGAAGATCTTTTCATATTTGATCCCTTTTCATTTTAAGAGCAGTCCAAGGATTTTAAGTCCCTGCATTTTGCAAACCCTATACAGTCCAGTAATCCATAATAGCAGACAATTATCAGCATAGCTGGCAATTAGAAGGTGTTAGTGATTTGAGCTTCTTTCTATAACTAACATTTACTATGGCATTGTATTATACATTTTGTGGTTATACGTTTCTGTTGGATGTCCAAGACAAAGTAATGTGAGGTCTGTATTAAATACAATCAGTCTCTTGCTTTCTCTCAAGGTCAATTAAGTCTCCTCAGCAATACCTTGGAACCATACATAGCACCTGTTAGCTCTTCTGTCAGTGTCAGCTGTCTGGGTGAGTCACAGCCATTTCTTGACTAATTTGCTTTCTGTGAAAACTTGGGAGACCTTTTCTTCTGGTGACTCTCCTTAGGCACACTACACACTGATGATCACTTTTCTCTATGGTCTCATAATCTTCTTGATCAGAAAACCAGGTATTCACTGAGTATAGGGTGATGCACCAGAGATTCTCCTATGTCCTAGGTCCTCATTGACCTTGGAGGGCTAGGACCAAAATATTGGCTATCCTCTCAGCCCATATATGTCTCTAATTCTTGGTCTCTAAACCTCAGTTGTTGAACATCCAAAAGATTGATAAGAGTACAGTGTAGCAGCAGTAGTAAGCTTAGCATTAATATCTTATCTAAATATCAAACACTTTAGAACATAAAGTGGAACAATAATTTCTTTACAAACATGGTTTTAAATACTTAAAACCAAGTATTTTAACATTTGAATTCCTAAAGAATGTTAATAGTTACATATTTTACACAGAAAATTAGAAATCAAACTCATACCTAGTATTATAGCATGGAAATCATAATGACATTTTGTAACACACTTGAATTTCTATTTTTGACATAAAATATCCTCATGTAGTCAAACATCCCTGTCTGATACATAAGAGCTTTTACCTAACTTTTTTACCTTTTATGGAATGTGCATCCCATAAGTTTTTGCTACAGGCAGATGTCTGAATCAGAAACAAAATTATGCCACCATAAATAATCAATGTTTTACATTTTGAAAAAACTGTACATTTGGAAGGGTGAATACATTTAATACACCATAAAGTTAATAACAGTTTGTCATAGCCATATGGAAACCTTTGTATGGGCATCTTTATATCAAAAACCTTATTGTATTGTTTCTTTTGATAATGACCACTGTGAACATACTGCAATAATATATTTTCATAACTTTAGTTGAGGTGTCTCCTATAAGGCTATGGAGATCACTGGAGCCTCAGATCAATGAACAAGAACTGGTTAAATGTTACCTGGGAGCTGCCTTCTTGTTCATCAGTTGGAGTGCTATCTAATAATCTCCCCTTACCCTAAGGGGTTTTTATTTATCTTAATAATAATTTTTGATGACTTATGAAAAACCAAATCATAACATTTAACCCATTAACTTTTAAACAATGAGAGACTCTCAAGTCAATAATAAACAACAATATACATTACATTTACATAATCAATTTTAGCATCATTTTGACCAGTTGGCAACCTGGATGGAAGCATGTTTTTAAATGTATGACCCAAAGTAGTCTTTGGTTTAATGATCCAAAAATGCAAAAGAGAAGGATAAAATATTGTGGTGTTCCAATACAAAAGGGACAGCTGTTCACAGAGTGGACAAATCAATAAACATGTACAGATGATCTGTACAGATTGGAACAGACATAGAAACAAGCACACAACTTGTCAGTGTTCACAAGAACTCTCTACATTCCCAGGGGGTTATTTATACATTTTTATTATGCCCCTTTGCTGAACTAGCTTGCTTCTTATGCCCCATATTCTTGGGGCTGGAACACTTGTTTACCCCCAGCAGCCCATGCCCTCAGGACACTTCCCAGGTACTCCGTGCCACATTGGACATCCTTTATGGGCACTTGTGCTTTTGAACCCACATGTGTGAAGGATCACTAGCTCAGTTGACTCACAACTGCTTGCAAGCAGTCAAACAGATGCACAGGCAGACAAACGTCTTACAAAATCAGAGTGCACTCAAATATATTTTTAGCCAAATTGCATTACAATAACTTTTAAAATTGTAGAATTTATAACTATAAAAAGACTAGTCAGTTTTTTGTTGTAGGTCAATAACAGAGATTTCTTGTAAAGAGAATTCAAAAAGACAAATTATCTATAATTAAAATGTACTTTTGAATTTTATCTTAAGAATCTAGCAATTTTTGTGTCCCTCTGTCTTCATGTAACTTTCAGTTTGGTTATCTTTGCATACTCTTATCATCTATTAGATCTTTGGTTTTGTTTCTTGGTTACCATCTCCTGGGCATCCTAAATCAATTAAGGTTGGTTTTAGCTTCATCCTATCCTGTCAGTTGTGATGTGGTCTCTGAGGCATCACTGTCATAGCGTTGGGGCAAAATAACAAACTTATAGATATTTCATGATTAATTGGAAGACTGACCAAGTTGCTGTTCTACTGTCTCTGGTAAATTCAATTGACCCTGACAATGTCAGAGTGATTGCCTGTACCTTAAGTCACCTTGGGCTGACCTGTGCTCATTCAGTTAAGTTTCTCTCTCCAGAACAACTCCTATATTATGATAAGGTCCTTAACCACTTTCATTCAGTCAAGTCTCTCTCTCTATAACAATTCCTATATTATGGTAATGCCCTCAAGTATAGTCATTCTGTTAGAACCCCCTCCCCTCGTTCCAGGAATGTTTCTATTGTTTCAAGACTAACCTGCCTGTCAATATATGATTCGATGTATGTAACCATTCATGTAACATTTGGTCACTTGTTTTTTACCTCCCACTGCTAATTCTATATAGACTAAACTCCTTCTGGATTCAGGGCCGTTGCTAGGGGGGAATTATCCCTGCAACTGTCCACTGACATGAACTCCAACAGTCCACTGGTGTAAAGATTAAATGCTGCCATCTTATCTCCTCGGTGCAAAGAGTCTTCCTTTTGGTTTGGTTTGGTTTGGCTTGGCTTGGTTTGGGAAATTTCCTGCAACAATAGGACTGAACATCTACTTCTTGAGAGATAGAATCAACTCCTTTTCCAGATTTGGGTTTGCAATACAGCTGGACAACATGTTCTGGTACCCAGATAGGCTGTGTAGCATTTTCTGGAAAAACACAAGTATACTGTTGACCCCAAATTAGCACTGAACTGGATGCTTTTATTTTCCCATATAAAGATCCTTCCAAAGGACACTTTTTAGCTTTATTTGATTGCATTGTCTTTCTGCTGTGGCAATTCTATTTTTATTAGAATTCAAAAATTTTAAATGGCGTTTACTGCCAAGTGTAATCTATTATGAGGTGAACTCACTCTTTTGTTTTGCAATTTAAACTGTGCACATGTTTAACAAATTTTAGACCTGAGGATTATAAGAAATTTCTGTAGTAAGAGTCTTAAGTACAGAGAAAAAAGCTGCATTTTATATTAAGGCACTTTGAACTCTCCTATGACATTTGTTGTTCCCACCTTGGGCTGTGGCCCTTGACTTTCTGCCTTGAGGTGGTGGGTGTGGCTGATTGGTGTGCAGGCAGGCCCAGGGCTCATTGGGGCTGAAATTCCTGGCTGCCACAGGGATGTGCCTGCATGCGTGTCACCACTGGGCATGCAGGTTGTCCTCTCCCTCTGGTCTGGAGGTCCTGCTGGTGGTGCTTTGAGTGCAGGTGGTGCTGGCACCTTGTAAACTTTTGATCATAAAACATGCCTGCAGGCAAGGGGAAAAACCAGGGTGGCTGGGGTGCACCAGAGGCCCATCCCATCTCCTGGCCCCAGGCTGAGTGTTGCTGGCCATTAAAAGCCTTGGCAGGCCCCGGTGGATTTTGTTCCACAGCACATGTGAGGCAGGACCATTTGAATTTTGGTTTCTCTGTCTGCCCAACGCTCCCTGCAGTGGCAAGCAAAACCAACTCTGCAGTGTAAGTCCTGCCTCACCAAGCAAGGCCTGGGTCAGGCCACTGCAGGGAAGTTCTCTGTGCCTTACACAATTTACATGTATTCTTAAAGGCAAAATCTTGAAATGGTTTTAGACCCTGATGGCTAGAATTCAAATCTAGGTATGTCTCACTGCTTGAAGGAAGTCTCCTCCATGCCCTTGTAGCTCTATGCTAAATTGATCATAGGTTCACAACTCAAAAGTATGCCAATAGCATGTGGCAGCAAAGGCACTCTTTTTATCCCTCCAGGTTAACAATTTAGCACTTCTACTAAGGTGAGAAACATTATCCATACACTGTATATCTGTAGTTGCCACACCCAGAAGACATGCCATTGGCCAATGGCATTGGGCAATAACTGAAGCATTTATTCCTGAGTCTGAAAGTTGTTCCTTCAAGTATCAATATTACCTTGTGGTGATCCTGCTTAATCTGTTTAACTCTATAAGAACCAGAAGACCCAAGACCCTTGGATCTCCTTTCTTTATTTATAGATTTTTTTCAATTTTTGTCAAGAGATTAATAACCATCTGAGCAATATGAGAATCTGTTGTGATTTGAATATATATATATATATATATATATATATATATACTTTTTTTGTGTCACTGGGGATCGAACTCACAACTTTGTGCTTGCCAGACAGGCACTTAAGCTACTCAGCCAAACTCCAGGCCCTAGTTTTTTGAGACAGGGTTGCACTATGTAACTCACGCCAGCCTTGCACTCATGTTGTAGCCCAAGCCGACCTCAAACTCACCACACTCCTCCTACCTCAGCCTCCCAAGTACTGGGATTAAAGGTGTGCACCACCACACCCAGCCTTGAACAGTATTTTGAGTAGATTGAACCATAGCCTTAATTTCCCCTGTATAATCAACATCTATGACACCTGGAAAAACCTGGAGACCTTTTAAAGTGACACTGCTGTGGCCCAGTAGGTGATCCACTGTTCTTTGAGGCAAAGGCCCATAGATTCCAGTATGAATAACCTGGGGTCCCGGTTTAGGAATTAGTGTGAATCTGGAGGAGGAACTGAGGTCTAAACCTCTGCTGTCTTTTGTCATTCACCAGAGGTCAAAAATGTGCTTGGCAGAGGGTGGGGTTGGAGAGGAATTGACAAAAGTGCCCCTATTGTTTGATGGGGCCAGGGCAAGCCCTGCTAAAGGTTTTCCAGAATGGGTTGGCTTTCCACATCTATTTTGAATTTACAATCATTTTCCCAATGATATCCTTGTAGACACTTTGTACAGATATTAGAAGGCTTTATTGAAAAGACAGATAGTGGCTGTGTTGCCCTCACAGGTGCAGAAAACTATGGGAGACAATTTGAGTGGCTCCCCTTGAATGCAGAACAATTGCTGCAACTTTGATTATATCAAGACTTATTTCCTTATATTGATATATACAGAGCTGACTACGGTGTTTCCTTCTCTCTTCAATTGTCTCTAAACATTGCAAATAAGGCTAGAGGAGGTACTGGTATATAATCTCTAAAGTCATCAGACAGTGTCCTGTTTCCTCGCATAGTAATCTCTGTAAAATATATAAATCACAGGGGGATGGCAGAGCCAGTGAGCTCCAGGAATGTTGACTGGGTATGAGCCTAGAGAAAGAGGCTATGAATCCCCAAGGCATAAAGTTTACATATCAGAAACTGAAGTGGCAGTCTCCTAAAACAATTCAGTTGCTACCTTGATTGTGTCATGCAAATTGATCCCTCTGCATATCTTTATCTCTGCATTTTGCAGAAATGCCTTTTTCACTACCTGGCTAGCCAGCTCAAGTGACTCATGTAATTCCTGCCATCTTCACTGTCACTTATCCTCAAGCCACTTCCTTCTTCACAAGATAATAAATTCTGGGAGAGGCTGAGGATCAAGGCCTTTGTCCACAGATTCTCACAAGAATTAGACTCAGGACCCCTTGGCTGCCCTTAACTTTGAATATGGTTTGATGTCTTTATGTAATCTCACCGTGGGTTGCATTGGAGGTGGTAGACTGGAATTAACTTGCCAGGATTCCAATAATATCTCAGTGGGATTATAAATATATTTCTTGAATTGTGAGGAAGATTAGAGAAAGGATTACAATACTTAGATTACTGTACTCAATATTTGGGATTACAATAGAAAACAACTTTTGGCAAAATGTCCCTTGTTCCCATAATAAAAACAAGTAGCTTTGTTTTTTCTCTTTCCTTTAGGCTGTGAACTGATGGCCTCAGCAATTATAATTTGTCCTGATTATTGGGGGTTTGAAGTTCTGTAACAGGATAGATACGTTGAAAATGTTCATAGTCACAAAGAGACAGGTCAACAAAACAAAAAATCAGCAAAGAAATAACACCATTGAATCAAACCTGTGAACAAAAGGACTTCATGGACCTTTACAGAATGTTCCACCCCACAGCATCAGAATACACATTCTTCTCAGCTGCACATGTGACATTCTCAAAAACAGATCATGTGCTAGCCTAGAGAACATTCTTATGTAAATACAAGGGAACTGAAATTATCCCATGCATATTATCCATAGTGCAATAAAACTGGAAATTAATAATATGAACCACAAAAATTCCATAAACATATGGAAATTAAATAACACCCTCCCGAACAACTAATGAGTCACATATGAAATTAAACAAGAAATTAAATAATATCTACAATCAAATGAAACTAAATATACAAACCTGTGTGATGAAATGAATTCAATCCTGAGGGGGAAATTTATAGCCATAAAGTTTCAGGAAAACAAAAAGATCAAAAATAAACAACTTAATGCTAAACCTGAAACTTCTAGAAAAAGAAGAACAAATCAAGAAAAGAAATTATAAAGATTGAGCATAAATTAATGCAATTAAAACTAAGAAAAAATGCAAAGAACAAATGAATTGGACAGTTGGTTCTTTGAAAGAATAAACAAGAATGATAAACCCCTAGCCAACTTTATTAAAAAAAGGAAAGAAAAAACTCAAATTCATGCAATAAGGAATGAAAAGGGTGAAATCACTACATGTCCTGTGGAAATTCAGAAGTTCACCAATACCTACTTTGAAAATCTTTACTGGCATATGGTAGAAAACACAGACAGAATAGACAGATTCCTAGAAATGCATGAATTACCAAAACTGAATAAAGAAGATGTAAAAATAATTAATAACCCAGTATCAGTTAATGAAATAAAAAATGTAATAAAAACTTACCAACAAAGAAAAGTCAATGTCCTGATAGATTCACAACAGAAGTCTATAAGAAATTTAGAGAAGATTTAATGCCAATACTCCTCAAATTCTTTAACGAATTTGAAAGTGAAGAAATTCTCCCTAACTTATTCCTGGAGGGAAGTATTACTCAAAACCAGAGAAAGACCCAAACAAAAAGGAAAACTACAGACCAATCTCCCCAATGAACATAGGTGTAAAAATCCTAAATAAAATACTAGCAAACAGAATGCAGCACATCATCAAGAAGATTATACACAATAACCAAGGGGAATTCATCTTAGGAATGCAGGAAAGTTTCAATGTATACAAATCAATAAATGCAATACATCTTATCAACGGAGCCAAAAGCAAATATCACATGATCATCACAATACATGCAGAACAAGCTTTTCATGAGGTCCAAAACTCACTCATGATAAAAACTCTGCAGTAAAACGGAATAGACAGCCTTTACCACAATCTGATAAAAACCATCTATAACAAACCAACAACCAACATCATACTAAATGGAAAAAAATGGAAACTGTCAATCTAAAATCGGGAACAAGACAAGGATGTCCATTATCATCACTCCAATTCAAAATGGTTCTGGAAATATTATCCAGAGCAATTAGACAAGAAAGAGAAATAAAAGGAATAAGTATAGGAAAGGAACGAATTTTTTTTAGAGTTTATTTTCTCTCTAAATCCATTTTATTTCAAGGAGAAAAAGAAAAAGAAAGAAGAAAAAAATAAAACTAAATTTTAAAACATATCAATCTAGGGGCAACAATGGTACATACATTGTGCTTTGTAATCACCAAGTCATTCACCTAGAGCACAAGACATCTTCATTCAATTGCCTGAACAATACCAGCACAAGTCTTTCTCTTCAGTGAACTCAAAGAAATTAGTAGTATAACTATCTTAACTCTACATATGCATACACATATACATATGTTGTTTATTTCAGCTTCTCACACTGACAATGCTATGTCTACACATGTGTGTCTTACATTTTTCACTAATGAATATGGTCTCAAGTTGCATCTATACACCTATAAAAGTCTCAAGTTTATCCTTCTTTATGGCTAAGTAGTACTCCATTGTATAAAATTACATCTTTTCCATCCATTCCTCAGTTGATGGGTATTTAGGTTGTTTCCAAAATCTGACTAATATAAATTCTGCTTCTATAAACATGGGTGCACATATAGTGCTGTGGTATGATGTTTTCAATTCTTTTGGGAAGATACCCAACAGAGGAATAGCTAAGTCAAATGGGAACTCTAGTCCTAGATTTTTGAGGAATCTCTGCACTGATTTCCACAGTGGCTGCACTAGTCTGCATTCCCACCAACAGTGGAGAATGGTTTCTCTTCTCCCACATCCCCTCCAGCATTTGTTATTCCTTGATTCCTTGATAATAGCCATTAATTCTGGGGTGAGATGAAATCCCAATACGGGGTTTTGTTCATAAAGTCTTTGCCTTCACCAATGTCTTCAAGAGTTTTACCCACTCTGTCTTCCAGCAGATTTAATATTACTGTTTTAATATTAAGACCTTTGATCCATTCTGATTTTAACTTGGTACATGGTGAAAGATATGGGTCCAGTTTTAATCTTCAGCAGGTGTAGAGCCACTTTTTCTAGTGCATTTATTAAAGAGGTTATTTTTCTTCCAGCGAATGTGTTTGGCACCTTTGTCAAAGATAAGGTGGCTTAGTGTGTCTGGATTTGTTTCTGTATCTTCTAATCTGTTCCATTGATCTCTAGGTCGGTTTTGTTTTGTTTTGGTTTGGTTTTTTTTGCCGGTACAACACTTTTTAGAACAATAGCTTTATAGTATAATTTCAACTCAGGGATTCTGATGCTCCCTGTGTTGCCCAGAATTGATTTGCTGTTCTAGATCTCTTCCAGTTCTGGATGAATTTTTGTATTGTTTTCTCTAACTCTGTGAGACATGCTACTGAAATTTTGATTGGGGTTGCATTGAATCTGTGTAACAGTTTTGGATGTATGGCCATTTTCACTATATTGGTTCTTCCTACCCAAGAGCAAGGGATATGTCTCATTTTCTTAAATCCTCTTCAATCTCCTTTTTCAGAGAATTGTAGTTTTCATCATTTGCTAGATTGATTTGATTCCTAGGAATTTCATTTTTTTGGATGCAATAGTGAGTGGTATTTTTTCCCTAATTTTTCTCTCAGTGAGTTTGTTATTAATGCACAGAAAGGTTATTGATTTTTGAGTGTTGATTTTGTGACCAGCTGCATTACTGAACTTGGCTTTTAAATGTAGTAGTCTTTTGGTGGAGTTTTTGGGGTCTTCTAAGTAGAGTATCATGTCATCTGTAAATAATGATAGTTTAACTTCTAACTTTCCTATCTTTCTTTCTTTCTCTTGTCCAATTGCTGCAGATAAAGTTTCCAGGACAATATTGAATAAGAGTGGAGACAGTGGACATCCTTTACTTGTTCCTGATTGTAGGTTGAAACTTTTCAGTTTTTGTCCATTTAGTATGATGTTGGTTGTTGGTTTGTTATAAATGGTTTTTATCAGATTGAGATAAATACCATCTATCCCAATTTTCTGTAGATTTTTTTTTATCATGAATGAGTGTTGGACATTGTCATAATCTTTTTATGCATCTATAGATATGATCATATGATTTTTGTCCTTGGCTTTGTTCATATGGTGTACTACATTTATGGATTTATGTATGTTGAACCATCCCTGCATCCTTGGGATGAATCCCACTTCATCATGATGTATAATCTTCTTGACAATTTGCTGCAGTCTGTTTGACAGTATCTTATTGAGAATTTTTGCATCAATGTTCCTTAGGGAAATTTTCCTGTAATTCTCTTTCTTAATTGGGTTTTTCTCTGGTTTTGGAATCAGGGTAATGCTTGCTTCCAGGAATGAATTTGGGAGTATTGAATCCTTTTCAATTTCATTAAAGCGTTTGAGAAATAGGGGTGTTAGGTCTTCTCTAAATGTCTTGTAGAATTCATCAGTAATCAGTCAGGGACTGGGCTTTTCTTTGTTGTTAGGTTTTTAACTACATCTTTGATTTCATTTGCTGATATTGGATTATTTAGAATTTTATATCTTCTTGATTCAGCTTTCATAATTCATATGTATCTAGGAATGTGTCCAATTCTTCTGCATTTTCCATCTTATTAGAATACATGGTTTCAAAATAGGTATAGATGATTTTCTGGATTTTTGCAGGGTATGTTGTGATTTCACCTTTTTCATTCCTAATTGTGTGGATTTGAGTCTTTTCTGATAAGGTTGGCTAAGGGTTTGTCAATTTTATTTAATATTTCAAAGAACCAACTCTTTGATTCATTGATTCTTTGTGTTTGCTTGTTTGTTTTTTGTCTCTAGTGTGTTAATTTCTGCTCTGATCTTTATAATTTCCTCCCTTGTACAAGCTTTTGGCTTAGCCTGCTTTTCTTTTTCTAGAAGCTTGAGGTTCAACATTAAGTTGTTCATATGGTCTTGTTCTGTTTTCCTGCTATGGATATTTACTGCTATAAATTTCCCTCTTAAGACTGCTTCATTGTATCCCACAAGATCCAGCATGCTGTATCGTTGTTATCATTCAACTATAAAAATTGTCTAATTTCTTCTTTAATTTCATCTGTGACCCATTGTTTGTTCAGTAGTGTATTTAATTTCTATGTGTTCATGAAGTTCTTGTGGTTTCCTTTGGCATGGATTTTTAATTTCATTGCACTGTGGTCTGATAGTATGAATGGGATAGTTTCAATTCCTTTGTATTTACTTACACACATTCTATGAATCAGTATATGGTCTATTTTGGAAAATGTCCCATATGCAGCTGAGAAGAATTTGCATTCTGATGTGGTGGTATGGAACACTATAAATATCTACTAAGTCCATTTGTTCAAAAGTGTGATTTAGTTCTAATATTTCATTATTGATTTTTTGTCTAGTTGATCTGTCTTTTTGTGACAGTGGGGATTTGAGGTTTCCCAATACAATTGTATTAGGGATTAGTTGATTTTTCATGTCCATGAGTAATTGTTTTATATAGTTGGGTGCACTGGTATTTGTTGCATATATATTTATGATTGTTATCTCTTCCTCTTGGATTGTTTCCTTTATGATGATATAGTAACTTTCTTTATCTCTTAATCAGACTTGGCTTGAAATTTACTTTGTCTACAATTAGAAAGCTACCTCTGCTTTTTTCTGGGTTCCTGTGTCATGGAGTATTGTTTTCCATCCTTTGACATTCAGTCTATGGATTTCTTTTTTAATTTAATGTGTTTCTTGTATGCAGTGTATTGTTGGATCTTGCTTCTTGATCCATTCTGCCAGTCTATGTCTTTTGACTGGTGAATTAAGACCATTAACATTGATGGCTATAACTGATATGTATTGACTTATCATTGTCATGTTATTTTCCAGTTGTTGGCTCTTACACTTTTTCCCCTTCCTCTAATTGTTTGCCTCCCCTAGTGGATTCCTTCTGTTGGGGTTAATGGAGCCGTATTCCTTATTTCTTTCTAGAATGCCCTTCAGAACAGTGTGGAGTGCTGGTTTGGTGGTCATAAATTTCCTCAGATGTTCTTTGCCATGGAAGTATCTTATTTCTCCATCAATTTTGAAAGATAGTTTTGCAGGGCACATCATTCTGGGTTGAAAGTTGTTTTCCTTTAGAATTTGGAGTACTTGTATTTCTTTCTCTGAGAAGTGTGTATTCATCTCAGATGCACATTTTTGGATTGGGTCCTTGAATTTTAGGGGCCTGATTTCTTTTAATTCTTTATATGTTTTAGATAGAAGTCCTTTGTCTGATGGACAATTGACTAAGATATTTTCCCAATTCGTGGGTTTTCTTTTTACTCTGTTGGAGATTTCCTTTGACATGCAAAAACTTTTTAGTAAGATGAGATCCAAGTGGTTGATTCTGGGAAGTGTTTCCCATGAAATCTGATTTTGTTCTTGAACTCTCTGTCTACTCCTATGTCATCGAGATTTTTACCTACTCTGTCTTCTACTAAGTTTAGTGTCTCTGTTTTAATATTCAGATCTTTGATCCATTTTGACTTTATTTTAGTGCATGGTGCTAGGCATGAATCTAGTTTTAGATTATGGCATATATAAAGCCAGTTTTTCCAGCACCATTTGTTAAACAGGCTATCTTTCCTCCAATGTACATGTTTGGCTCCTTTGTCAAAGACGAGGTGGCTAAGTGTGTTTGTGGTTGTGGCTGTATCTTCTAATCTATTCCATTGATCTTCAGGTCTGTTTTGATTCCAGTACCATGCTGATTTTATCACAGTAGCTTTGTACTATAGTTTCAAGTCGGGGATTGTGATGCCTCCTGCCTTAACTTTGTTGCCCAGAATAGCCTTTGCTATTCTAGGTCTTTTCTGGTTCCAGATGAATTTCAGGAATGCTTTCTCTAGCTCTGTGAGGTAGGCAAGTGGTATTTTGATTGCGACTGCATTAAATCTGTATAATAATTTTGGGAGAATGACCATTTTCACAATGTTTGTTCTTCCTATCCATGAACAGGGAATATCTTTCCATTTTCTGAAATCTTTGATTTCCTTATTCAGAGTAATGTAATTTTCACTGTATAGAACTTTTACTTCCTTTGTTAGATTGATTCCTAAGTATTTCATTTTTTTGTATGTTATAGTGAAGGGTGTGGTTTCCCTTATTTCTCCCTCAGTGACTTTGTTGTTTGTGTACAGGAATGCTATTGATTTTTGAGTGTTCACCTTGTATCCAGCTACATTACTGGATTTGGTTATTACATCTAGAAGTCTTTAAATGGAGTTTTGGGGGTCTTCTACGTAGAGTACCATATCATCTGCAAATAATGATAATTTCACTTCTTCCTTTCCTATCCTTATTCCCTTTATTTCTTTCTCTTGTCTAATTGCTCTGGCTAGTATTTTCAGAACTATATTGAATAGGAGTGGTGATCATGGACATTCTTGTCTTGTTCCTGATTTTAGGTTGAAAGTTTTCAGTTTTTGTCCATTTAGTAAGATGTTGGCTGTTGGTTTATGCTATATGGCTTTTATCAGGTTGAGGTAGAGGCCATCTATTTTGATTTTCTGTAGGGTTTTTATCATGAATGTGTGTTGGATTTTGTCAAAAGCTTTTTCTGCATCTATTGAGATAATCATGTGGTTCTTCTCCTTGGCCCTGTTGATATGGTGTATTACATTTTTTGATTTGCATATGTTAAACCATCCCTGCATTCCTGGGATGAATCCCACTTGATCATGGTGTATAATCTTTCTGATAACTTGCTGTATTCTATTTGCCAGTATTTTATTGAGGATTTTTGCATCTATGTTCATTAGGGAGATTGGCCTGTAATTTTCCTTTTTGGTTGGGTCTTTCTCTGGTTTTGGTATTAGGGTAATACTTGTTTCCAGGAATGAGTTAGGGAGACTTGCTTCCCTTTCAATTTCATTGAAGAGTTTGAGGAGTGTTGGCATTGTCTTCCCTAAATTTCTTGTAGAATTCAGCAGTGAATCCATCAGGGCCCAGGCTTTTCTTTGTTGGTAGGGTCTTAACTACATTTTCAGTTTCATTAGCTGAAATTTTGTTATTCAGTAGCTTTACATCTTCTTGACTCAGCTTTTGTAATTCATAGGTTTCTAGGAATCTGTCCATTTCTTCTGTGCTATCAAATCTATGTGAGTAAAGGTTTTCGAAGTAGGTGTTGATGATCTTATTTCCTCCGGGTCTGTAGCGTTCTCACCCTTTTTGTTTCTTATTGCATGGATCTGAGTCTTTTCTTTCCTCTTCTTGATAAGGTTGGCTAGGGGTTTATCAATTTTATTTACTCTTTCAAAGAACCAATTCTTCGATTCATTAATTCTTTGTATTGTTTTCTTAGTTTCAATTGCATTAGTTTCTGCTCTAATCTTAAAATTTTCCTCCCTTCTTTGGGCTTTGGACTTGACTTGCTCTTCTTTTTCTAGAAGTTTGAGGTGCAGCATTAGGTTGTTTATGTGTGTTCTTTCCGTTTTTCTGATGTTGGAGTTTAGTGCTATAAATTTCCCTCTGAGGACTGCTTTCATTGTATCCCACAGGTTCCGGTAATTTGTATTTGCATTTTCATTCAATTGTAGATATTGTTTAATTTCTTCTTTAACCTCTTCTGTGACCCATTGGTTATTTAAGCTAGTATTATTTAATTTCCATGTGTTTATGCAGTTATTGTAGGTGTTTTTGTCATTCATTTCCAATTTTACTGTGCTATGGTCAGATAATAAGCGTGAAATTATTTCAGTTCCTTTGCATTTACTTAAGCATGTTTTGTGGACCAGTATGTGATCTACTGTAGAGAGTGACCCATGTGGAGCTGAGAAGAATGTGTATTCTGATGTTGATGGGTGGAATACTCGGTACACATCTACTAGGTTCTTTTGTTCACAAGTTTGATTCAGTTCTGTTATTTGTTTTCTGATTTTTTGTTTGGTTGATCTGTCACTCTGTGATAGTGGGGTGTTAAGGTCCCCTGTTATAACTGTATTATTGTTTATTTGGTTTTTCATATCTATTAAGACTTGTCTTACATAGTTGAGTGCTCCCATATTCGGTGCATATATATTTATGATTGTGATCTCTTCCTCTTGAAGTTTTCCCCTCACAAGTATGTAGTGACCTTCTGTATCTCTTTTGATCATTCCCGGTTTGAAGTTTGCATTGTCTGCAAACATAATAGCTACCCCTGCTTTTTTCTGGGTTCCTGTTGCATGGAGTATTGTTTTCCAGCGTTTGATTTTTAGTGTGTGAATTTCCTTTTGAGTGAAATGTGTTTCTTGTGCACAGCATACTGTTGGGTTTTGTTTCTTAACCAACTCTGCTAGTCTGTTTCTTTTTACTGGTGAGTTCAGACCATTTACATTGATTGATATAACTGGTATGTACCGTCTCATCCCTGTATGATATCTTTCTGTTGTTGGTTTTCTACATTTTCTGTTTAATTATTTTCCCTGGTTAGTGTTTTCCTTTTACTGTTATTTTTAAGACTTTGGCTATCTTTGTCTCTTTCTAGAGTGTCTTTCAGTACTCTTTGTAGTGTTGGTTTGGTGGCCATAAATTTCTTCAGTTGTTCTTTGTCATGAAAGTATCTTATTTCTCCATCAATTTTTAAGGATAGTTTTGCAGGGTACATCAATCTGTGTTGAAAGTTGTTTTTTTGTCAGGATTTGAAATACTTCACTCCAAGCTCTTCTTAACTTAAATTTTGTGTTGAGAAGTCTGCCATGATTGTGATAGGTTTTTGTTCATAGGTGATCTGTTTCTTTTCTCTGACAGCTTTTAGTATTTTGTTCTTGTGCTGTATTTCTGATAGCCTTATTATTATATGTCTGGGTGAGGATTTATTTTGTTTGTGGTTAATTGGGGTTCTGTATGCCTCAGTTACCTGTATTTCAGATTCTCTTCCCATGTTTGGAAAGTTTTCTGCTATTATTTCTGTGAATAGTCTTCGCAGGTCATTAGTATTGACCCCTGCTTTTTCATTGATGCCTATTAGTCTTATGTTATTTCTCTTGACATCATCTTCCAACTGTTGAATTGTTGTTTCTTGGTTCCTTACTGTTTTTAGGAGATCTTTTCTTTCATGGCCATGATCTCCCATGCTGTCTTCAAGATCTGAGATTCTATCTTCAGCTTCATTCAAGCGGTTTTTCAAAACTTCCATGGAATTTTTCATTTCCTGCATTTCCCTTTGCATCTATTTCATGCATTCTGTTTGTGTCTTATATTGTTCATTCAAAGTTTCATTTTCTTAAGTTCTTCAATTTTTTTATCTTGCTCTTCTTTACATACACACAACATTTCTTTAATAATGATTCCTATTTCATTTTTTGGCTGAGAGAATATTTCTGATTTACGTTTTTGTATAGCTTCATCAAGCTGTTTACTGCATTTTCTATCATTTCAGAACATTCAGTTGTGTTTCTCCCACTGTCTTCCATTTCAGTGTCTCTTGGGTTTGTTCTCCGTGGGCTGGTGGACTGAGACTGCCTCTTGGTCTTTCATTTTGTCATTTTCTTCTAGAATGTAAGTGGCTCTGTGTCTTGCGAGGTTGACCGGGTGTTCCCCTGGTGGGTTACGCTGAGTCACAGGACCCTGTAGAGCTGGATCTTGTGCACAGCAAGTGAGGCAGGCCTCCTGGGATGTGTGGGTGGAGCCTCTGCCTTACCAGGTGGGGACCAAGGCCTCCCATTTCCAGGAAGCCAGGCAGAGTGTACCCCAGAGTGTGGCACTGCCCTGACCCTAAGTCTGGCTGCAAGAAGTTCAGGGGTTCCTTTGTACCAGGCAAGCCTGGGCGAGTCCCAGGCCTACAGTGCTGAGGCCTTGCTTCTGGGTGGGTGGGGCCCATGAGCTGTAGGATGCGGTGCAGGCAGCTGCACTTAATTATGAAGCTCACGCGTGCTCTGCACTCTTGTCAGGTAAGCCGAAGCTCTCCAAGGCCCTACAGCTATGCTGGTCATTCCCTGATGAGCAGCTCTGGGGTCCTGGACTGGGCTGGGCTGGGTACCACTGTGTCCTGCAAGACTGGCCGGGTGTTCCTCTGGTGGGTCATGCTGAGCTGTCAGACCTGGTCAAGCTGGATCTTGTGTGCAGCAAGTGAGTGCAGCCTCCCAGGGCATGTGGGTGGCACCTCCACCTTACCCAGTAGGGCCCATGGCCTCCCGGTCCCAGGGAGCTAGGCAGAGTGTACCCTGGAGTGTGGCACCACCCTGACCCTAAGTCTGGCTACTGGAAGTTCAGGGGTTCCACTGTACCAGGCAAGCCTGGGCGACAGTTGTTTTGTTTCTGATCTTGAAATAATTCACTCCAACTCTTCTTGACTTGAGGGTTTGTGTTGAGAAGTCTGCTGTGATTCTAATGGGCTTTCCATTACAGGTTATCTGTTTCTTTTCTCTAACAGTTTTTAATATCGTTTTTTCATGCTGAATTTCTGGAATCTTGATTATTATGTATCTGGGTATAGTTTTATTTTGGTTTGGGCTAAATGGAATTTCATGTGCCTCACTTACCTGCATATCTGTTTCTTTTCCCATGCTTGAGAAATTTTCTGCTATTACTTCTGCAAATAATTTTTCTGTGTCATTTGTGTTGACTCCTGCTTTTCAGGAGATGTTTCCTTTCATGATCATTAGCTATAATGCTGTCTTTAAGGTTGGAAAATCTATCTTCAATTTTATTCCAATGATTTGCCAACTTTCAATGGAATTTTTAATTTCCTGTGTATCTGAGTCTGTTTCATGCATTCTATTTCTTTCTTGATCATTTATGGTTTCCAACCTTTTCTTATCATTATGTATTATTGTTATCTATCTCTACTCTAGATTTACTAAGTAATCCCTTTAAGAACGTTGACTTTTTTACCTGAAAGATTTCTGATCTGATTTCCTCCACAGCTACATGGATTTGTTTGTTTACTTTTGATGCTATCATTTGAATAATTTGTGTTGTGTGTCTTTCATTTTCCTCTGTTGCATTGTCTCATGTACTTGTTCTGGGTGGCCTAGAAGACTGAGGTTGCATTTTGCTTCTGCATCTTTTCATTTTCTCTTTCAAAAGTTTTCTTTGCTGATCCTTGTAAGTTTTTGTATTAGGTAACCTTATCACTAGTACTATGGCCTCTCTTGATAAAGTTTGTTCTTCAGGGATGTTTTCTGTGTTTAGGAGGTTCTTGGTATGTGTCTGTCCCAAGAGCCTATCTTTCCAATTAAAAGTGAGAGGTTGCTATCTGTTTGGGTCAGTCTCCAGTCCTTTGATGCTTTGGGATGATGAGTTTATTACCCTAGTACTTCCCAGTATTGTTACAGAAGTGGGAGAAACTAGTTAAGACAGATATAACATCCTAGCTAAAGTAGTATAATTAGCACTAACAATGGCACCTAGCTCAGTTTAGAAACTAACAAACTGGTAACTATTAATTTTGTACCTTTAGACATAGAAGCAAAATTTGCATTTACATAACAGCCATTCATAAATTTGGAGCTTGTATGCAAAAGTTTTCCCTGTGGTTCAGTGGTTTTACCTTGTGATGGGGAAATTTAAGATGAATAGCAGATAGAGCAGGGATAACTTAAAAGCAATAAAGTAGAAGCCAGGTGGGAGGACAAAGGGCAGTCACACAAGGTTGGGAAACTAGAGAAGAGGGCAAAAGATATAAAATGAAGAAGTAAGCCAGAAATTATTGAAATTAACCAGAAACTTTAGAGAGACTATTCACTCATATGAAAATTCATTAAATCTAGAGAGGTAAATTGAGGAAATGAGGAAAGATGAATAGATTAGAACAAAAATAAAGGTAAAAGACAAAAAAATAGAAAAAGGAGAGGGAAACAAAGCAGCAAAAAAAGAAAAATAAAATAAACAAAATTCCTATAGTGTCCACTGAGAGTCCAAAACTACTAGATAACACTTCCAAGCCTGCAGTAGAGTTTGTGCTGAATTTGATGCTGATCTTTCCCTCCAGATGTGGGGGCCTGGTCCCTGAGTCTTCAGCCAGTACTTTTGTGTGTCCCTTAGTGGCCTCCTACTCCTTACCCTGTTTCTCTTGGCAGCATCTGTCTCCCAGTTGCTGCGCTGTCTTCAGACAGGGGTAGTAGGCTGTTTCTAGTCTCATACACAGTTGGTGTTGGATGCTGTGGTATGGTCCAGTCCTTTGATCCTGTTGTAGTCCAAGGCTGCTCAGTCTCAATTCTTACTCCTCTTCTTATGTTGGGTGCTAACTTTCTATTTATTGCTTCATGAGTTCTGCTGACACCATTGCCCACCTCTGCTCTGCTCTAAATTCCTTGGGCAAAATGGGGGGTGATGAGTGGTGCATTTCAGCTCCCACCCCTGGGGGCATGGAGACAACCCTGGGCTTCACAGTCCCAAGGTACACAGCTGTTTAATTCCTTTCACCTCTCTAATCACAGGTCTTGGGGGAGAGTTTAGCTTTTCCATTTACTACGCATCCATGTAGTCTTTAATCTTGTTCCTGCTGTTCCATTTAGTGCTGTGTTTTTATTGAATTTCTCTGAGTACCTCTCAATTTGGCTCCTCCTTTATTCAGCCATGTTGTCACTCTAATTCTTTTTGTTTAATTTCATCTGTGACCCTTTGACTGTTCAAGCAGGCATTTTTAAATTTCCACACATTTCAATAGTTTTTGTGATGTCTTTTGCATTGATTTCTAGTTTAATTGCACTGTGATCCAGTAATTTGCAAGGGATAATTTCTACTCTTTTGCATTTACTTAAGCATGTGCTGTGGATGAGTATGTGTTCTATTTTGGAGAAAGTGCCTTGCACTGTTGAAAGGAATGTGTATTCTGTTTTTGGATGGTACACTCTGTATGTATCAATCAAATTCTGTTGTTCAAATGTTGGTTCAAGTGCTATTTCTTTTCTTTTTCTTTTTTTTTCAACTAGTTGTTATGTCCATTTATGATAGGGTATTAAAGTCCACTATTGCAATTGTATTGGTATTTATGTGATTTTTTTCATGTCCATTAGTATTTGGTTTTATGAAGTTGATTCTCACATTATTTGGTGCATGTATGTTCATAATTGATAATTCTTGCTGTTTAACCATTTCCTTAACCTATATGCTGTGACCTTGTTTGTCTCTTCTGATCAGTCCTAACTGGAATTACCTTTGTGTGAAATTAGAATAGCAATTCCTGCTTTTTTCCTTTTTTCTGTTTCTTGGAATACTGTTTTTCATCCTTTTGATTTTTAATTTTTATTTTTCTGAATTAAATGTGCTTCTTATATACTGCATTTTGAAAGATTTTTTTTCCTATCCATTCTGCCAATCTGCCTTTTGACTGGGGAATTTAGATGATTCACATTGAAAGTTATTGCTGAGAGGTACTGACATATTCCTGTCAATGCATTATTTCCTGTTGCTGATTTCCTGATATTTTTCTATTTTCCTTAGCTGTTCATTCTGCCAGGTGTATTCATTGTTTCTGCCTTTGGACATCATTAGTTTCATTGTTTCTTTCTAAGATAGCTTTGAGAATTTTTTGTAGTGTTGGTTTGGTATCATGAATCTCTTAAAGCATTTCTTGTCATGGAAGTACATTAATTCTACCTCAATTTGAGAGAATGGTTTACAGGATACATTAGTCAGGGTTGGAAATTGCTATCTTTCAGAGCTTGAAACACTTCACTTCAAGCACTACTGGCCTCTATGTTTGTATAGAGAAGTCTGCTATGATTCTAATGGATTTACCTTTGTACATTATTCAGTGAATTTCAGTAACAGCTTTTAATGTTTTTGTCCTTATGATGCATTCTGAAACATACAGTATAATATATCTTTCAAAAGAGAAGGGGTTCTCTTTTGAT
>RJWM01020333.1:0-37340 GCA_004363535.1 Dasyprocta punctata
TTCTCAGTTGGGTTAACAGTGCTGCTTTAATTTCTTTCATAGCTTCGTGGAGTTGTCTCCCCACTTCTGTTGTCAACTCCTCTGAGAGTTTAATTTTTGGACTCCTGACCATTTCAGCATTAGAATCGGTTCTGCTTGTATCGGAGTCCAGAGAGTGCACTCTGCCTTTCCGTCTTGGCATTTTCCTGGGCTCGCCCGTGAGGCCGTGTTGGTCCACTGCTTCTCCCGAGCCTGTTTCTGCTCCGCGAATGTCTACTGCGGTGCACGAGAGGATGGGGCCGCTGTCTGGTAAATCATACAGGGCCGTCCGCCAAACCTCCTCTATCACCCCCAGGGCATCAGCGCCATTTCCACCACAGCCTTCCAGGAATCGTGCCTAATTAGGTGCAGTTCCGGACTCAAGATGGCTGTTCCTCGCTCTCCCTCGGGGGTGGGGGGGTGGGAGCCGCTGGGTTCACTCACTCGCCCGCTCGCGACCACCTCGCTCCACGATCGACCCTAGTCTCTGCCGTCACGCCACACCACAGCAAATCCACCGGCAGCTCCCCCGCACATCAAGAGCACCAGGATCGTACCTTCTCAGCTCGGGTCGCAGCACTGATTGGATTCTGCTCCAGACAGAGGTGCTTCTGGTCTCTGCCTTTATTTCATTCTTTTACTCTTTCCATGGGCTACAGTTCTCTTTGTAGATTCTTCTTGGGTCCAGAGGACCCATCTCCCTCTTTTTTCCTTCTCTCTGTTATTATATTAGTTTATATTCCAGCATTTTGATGGTATATTCAGGGAGCCTCCCTGTCACGATGTCATCTGGGTGGCCATCTTGGAGGAAGTCCTCTATGCTTGCTTTTTAAAATAAAAAAAGTTAAAAAATCAAAGTAGTTGCTTAGATTACAAAATACAGGCATGAAAAATTGATCAAACAATAAGCCCAAACCTTTCTTTTTGATGAGCTAAGAGATACTAATAATGCAATTACCTTGTTTATATATATATTTTTTTTTTCCTTTTCTCTTCTTCTTTTCTCTTTTTCCCTGTCCAAGTTTCTCTTTTGTTTTGAACAGTTTCATCTCATTTCACATTATCTATTGTACATTTTGGATCTTATTTACTCTTTCAGCTTCTCAAAGTAGAGAAACAATACAATAATTATGCATATGAGTCTGATTTATTTCACTTACAAGTATGGTCTCTAGTTGCATTCATTAACCTATAAAATTCTTGAGTTTATTCTTCTTTATGGCCGAGTTTACATTGTATAAAAATACCACATCTTTTTGGTCTATTCCTCATTGAAATTGTTATATAGATTTAATGCAATTTCAATCAAAACACTATTAGGATATCTCACAGAATTACAGAAAACATTCCTAGAATTCATTTGGAACCAGAAGAGACCTAGAATAGCAAAAGCAATTCTGGGCAACAAAGGCAAGTCAGAGGATATCACAACTCCTGACTAGAAATTATACTACAAAACTACTGTGATAAAATCAACATGGTATTGGCAAGAAACAGACCTGGGGATCAATGGAACAGAACAGAAGATGCAGACACAAATACAGACACACTCAGTCACCTTATCTTTGACAAGGGGGAACCAAACAAGTTCACCAGAAGATAGACTCTTTAATAAATACTACTGGAAAAAATAGCTTTCCATATGCCAAAGACTACAAATAGACCCATGTCTATCACCATGCACTAAACTAAAGTCAAACTGGATCAAAGATTTAAATATTAAAACAGAAACACTAAATTTATTGGAAGCCAAAATAGGTAGAAATCTTGAAGACATAGGTGTGGGCAGGCACTTTATGAACAAAACCTAGACAGCACTGAAAGCACTACAAAGAATAAACAAATGGGATCCAAGCTCATTAAAAAGTTTTTGCGCAGCAAAAGAAATCACTAACAAAGTGAAAAAACAGCACTCATAGTAGGAAAAAATTATAGTCAACTGTCCTTCATACAGAGGACTTATATATAAAAAATATGAAGAATTGAAAAAAATCAAACCTCCCCAAATTCAAAGACTCAATCTAAAAATGGGCATCTGGGATGAATAGCACTTCTCAGATGGAGATATACAAATGGCAAATAAATACATGAAAAAATGTTCAACATCTTGGTCATTTGAGAGATAAAATTAAAACAACACTGAGACTCCATTTTACCCCATCATGAATGGCTATCATCAAGAAATCAACCAGTAACAAATGCTGGTGGGGCTGTTGGGAAAAAGCAACACTTCTCCACTGTTGGTGGGAGTGCAGACTGGTGCAACCACTATGGAATTAAATGTGGAGATTCCTCAAAAATCTAGGATTAGAGGTCTCGCTCTACCCAGCTATTCCCCTTCTTTGTATCTTCCCAGGAGAATTAAAAACATCACACCATAGTGATATATGTGCACCCATGTTTATAACAGCACAATTTGTAATAGGGAGGCCTTGGAAACTTCGTGTTTTAATAAAACTCTCATAATCACTTGTGAGGTCTCACACCCAGAGGCGCAGTGCTGTCCATTCCCAGAGCAGGGCAGCCTGTATACCTGGCTGTCACAGCCTACAGTCCAATGGGTCAGGGAGCAGAATACTGTGTACATAAATATCTACCAAGCCTGTGTGGCCTGGAGCCTAACTTATTATTCTTTTTTTTACTAGTATATGTTTGCAATAAATAGTAAGCACATTTACCTTGAGACATTGGTACTTGGATGTGTGTTATCTTGGCCCTTTTTCTTCCTTCTCCCTCTGGTGTTTCCATCCCTATATCTCCTTCCCATATCTACAGCCCCCTCCTAGCTCCTCGCAGCTTTATTTTGCTCTTGATAGGATTTCTACTTTGGTTTTCTCCTATAAGAGAAAGTGTGAGATATTTAACATCCTTGTTTGATTTATTTCACTCAGGGAATTTGCAGGGAAACAGATATATTTTCATTTTTCTTACCTCTCAGCTACCTCTAAAATGACACTAAAAATGACATTAGCTTGCATAGACCGGTTTGAAAAACAAAATACTGTTCCACATATTTTAAGATTATGTGCAGCACAAAAATCATCCTAATCTTTTCACATACATGCTATACCAACATAATGTATTATTAGCTGTCTCCAGAAAAATCTATCAATTTCATTCTTGTTTTATATTATGTTCTGTCTGGTTTCCATGATAGTATAATATTCATGATCACAAATTTATATTTTTGTGACTGTGTCTCCTACAATTTTATTATTACTTGAAATCTGTTTTCAGAGCATTTGCTGAAAGAAAATTACTAAAATAAAACTGTCTAGTCCTGTCCAGGACTCTGTTCATTCTTTGACTGTCACAAAGATTCCTGAATTATACTTATTTCTCATCCATGTTTGCCATCTTTCTCTACAAGGCCCAACTTTTGAAGCTAATAAGGCCAATAATTTTGAAAGATGAATTTTAATTTTTTCATGACTCTGAATACTAATCAATAATTATTGAGAATGTTAAATTTTCTTGTCTTGTGCCTGTTTCAAACTCTCTGTTTTCTACTTCATTAAATCGTCAAGTGCTCAGACACTTTATTTTATTTTAATTTCATGGAAAATTATTCCCTTATAAAGTATAACATAAATATATATAAAGAGCTTGATTACAAACATATCCCATATACTTTACATATGTATATATTTATGTTTTGTACATAAACTTTGCTCAAGATAAATGAAGCTGAGCCTTTTATTATTTACCTCTTATCTAATAAAATTTAGATAAAAAATGAATTTTAAATGAAGAATCCCTGTTTCCAAGTACTTTTGCAGTCAGTAACCACCAGCTGCTGTGAATTGTCCAAAAGTATCATTGCTCATTTTAAATTCTTGTCAACGTGGTATTTCTTATAAAAGTGTCCTTGGGATGGTTTGACTTCTCCCCATTTTCCTAAGAGTTTCTTTCAATGCCCTTACATTTTTTACCAAAAAAAAAAAGTATTTGCTACCTGTTTGCTGCAGATGATGACCACATCCATCATGGAGAGATGGTCCATTTTTGTGACACATCTTCATTCTGTTAAATCCTCTTCCCTTCCCTTCCTGCTCCCTCCATCTCTTCACCCTCCTTCCATTTGCAGAAGATCTGTCTCCCTGCTCCAATGCTTTTAAAACAATTCTACTGCAACATATTCTGGGATGTTCTCCTAGGAGCCAATCACCACATTGATTTAATTGGGTCTCAAGTCTACAGTCAGAGCACGGTTCATCACGAACTAAGATACTCAGAGTTTTAATTAGTACTTATGTTTTAACATGGGTCCACTGGCAAATTTTATACTTCTCTTAACAGTTCTATATATAATTACATCTTACATCAAGAGTACAAGAGAATGCTATCATTTCTTACAAGCCAGATTTTCCAGAAGTTCTTGATGTAAAGATAACTCCATCAAATTATTACGTCCACCCATGAGTTACCAATAAGCTTCAATTACATCAACGCATATGACTGGAGGATTTACTGTGATTCTCAATGGCCATCAAGGAAATTAAACACCTATGGTATTACTGGTGTGCTGGAAGAAAAAAATCACACGTATTGGAGGTCAACTGACCTCTGTGTTCTTTTTGAGAAATTGCTTAAGCTCATAGCTCAATTATGTCATCTGTAAAATAAAATTGTAAATAAGCACACCCCCTCCATTTGGTTGGATTCTTTTTTCTCATTTTCTGTAGTCCTGGAGTTGCTTCAAGATGAAAATGATCTCACTGTCTCTTCATACTCAATTCAGCATGGTGTCTGACACCCTAAAATCAGTCTACATATGGATGCAATGAAGAGATGTGTAATGGAATTGTCAGTGCTCATGAGGGGGAAGAATTAATTTTGAGGACTGATAGCACTAAGGGAAGAATCCCGAAAAGGTAAAAATTGAGCTGGACCCCCAAGGTGACATGGTACAGAAGAAAGGAGACTTTTTCAGTTATGCTTATCCTAGGTTGAAAGCATATCTGCATGGCTGTCACAAGAAAACACATTCTGGATGTAAAAACACTTAGAATATATATCAATAAATACATTCATGATAATTTTTTTAAAATACTCTCACATTTGTTCAGGATTTGTATTTGTCTAACCTACTGAGTAGAAGTATTTTAAATTTCTGGTCATCTTCCAGCGTTAAAAATACTCTGAATTTAATTACTTAAAAATAATCTCTGACTTTTCCTTTTTTCACCTCTCTCTGTTCAAGTTAATTTGAAGCAAGACTACTGAGAGAACGGGTTTCATAGGTCGTTGCGCCCTCTCCTGGCGAATCTAGATAGCAGCCTAGGAGCCGTCAAATCAGCAGGAAGACACCAGCTACCAACCCCACCGCCTGTTTGTGGTTCGTGATGTTCTCCCAGGTGTGAAAGATAAATCAGTCACTAACACATCCGACGCATTACTTTTTTAGCACTGAGACAAAATACCTGACCTCTACGATTTAAAGGAACAGAGATTGATTTGGGCTCACAGTTTGTAGAGGTTTCAGTCCACAGTCGGCTGACACTAAGGGAGGGCAGCATGGCAGAGGGACTGGCAAAATAGAAACAGTCCACGGCATGGTGGATAAGGAGCAGAGGGAGATCGAGAGAAGAGGAGGGAGATAGACTCTGCCTGGCCACGACCCCCAGTGACTCACCTCCTCCAACCAGGCTCCACCACCAAACCACACATTTTGCTATAAGCTCATCAGTGGACTAATCCAGTGTGAGTATCACACCTCCATGATGCAGTCACCTCCCCAAAACCCCACCTCGGAATGCATGAGGCCTTAGGGAACATTCTGTTATAAACCATTACAAGTAGCTACATAATAAATGGAGAAATTGGGTACAACAAAGAAACATCAATTATACCAACATTTTAGAAATACTACTTTGTTTTTAGAGGTTGCATGACTTAATGGCCATGAGTATCCAATTGTCACTTTAAAAATTGGGACATTTCTGTGTAAAAATAATTCCACAAGAATCTTGTGAAGACAATACAATTTGTATTAAAGTGTCTCATCATATAAATGAATAAAAACATAAAACTAGTATTTATAATATGTGGTTCAATTTTAAGTGAATTCATTCACTGAGGTAGCTTTTGCTATCCAGAGAAACATTGGTAACATCTAGCATAGTGTGTGAAATTATTAAAGTTTTTCATTGGCCATAGTTTATTTATAATTTGATTAAAAAATGCAGAATGCACCTCCAAAAATGTACTGGTACCATGTTTTCTGCCCCAACAGAAAACATGTTTTAAATTTTTGTTATTTATTTCTCTTGAAACTTTTTTAAAATTTTATTTTAAAGGTAGTAAAATCTAGTAAAATGTAACAGAACAAAGTCAGTCAAAACAAAGCAGTAGAACTGGTACAGAACTTTAAAGCAAGATACTAGGAAAACAATAGCTACTGTAGTATATCTTGCTATCTTCACAATAGTTGACCATTCCATGATGTATAGCAAAATCAAACCAAAAATGAAACAGAATAAAACCAATCAAAACAGTATGAGAAAGCAAAAAAAAAAAAAAATTAACCAGAATAAAGTAAAACAATGAGAACAATATTGGGCCTCAAAGACAAGACAGAAGGGAATCCCCCAGCTTGAAACGTTCTGCATATAACCTGACTCAAGTATGAACTTTCCAAAAACAGTGTAACAGTAGAATGCTCTCTCTCTCTCTCTTTAATCCCTAAAGAAATGTTTTACCACTGAAGTTCATCAACTGTGATCTCTGCTTATCCACGAATTCAATGCCAAAGTTATCAGATTACTTGTTTTACCAAATAGTTTTTGATATTACTTGCTTTGTTGAATGTTCTCTGCCATTCATTTTAAGTGAAAGAAATTATAGAAGGAAAAATGAAGGAAATAAAAGAAAACATTTTATGAATGACAGGATAAAAATATGCAATGCCCCGTGAATTTCAAGGAGGCTATTATGAATTGCATTTATTAAGGTCACCCATTCAGTGAGTTATCTATAACAAAACTAAGGAAACTTTTCGTGCTGCCTATAGCATAAAATATAAAGAATATTAAATTTCCTTATAAGACTCAAATATTCAAGTGTTTATTATACCTAAAATGTTATCTGCAATCTTGCATTGAAAATGGGAGTTTGGCTAATAGTGTAAATACCTTAATGAGTTTTGTAATCATGCAAGATCTGTCATACACAAAATAAAAATTTATTTTGTTGTTTGTAAAACAGTGGTGTTTCTAGTTCTCATTTGAAACATTGCATAAGGCTTCCTAAATGGCTATGTCATTCTGGCTCCTTCTCTGTAGAATTTGCAGTCTTTACCTCATGCACTATATGAAAGATGTGAAGATTCTGACAGCAAATAAAACTGTGAAAAGTATTCATTTCTGAAAGAGCTTTATGCAGTCCTGCTTATAGATTAATTCTTGGTTCAGCTGGAACTATTTACTGTTTGTGTCAAGATGGCCTATATTTTATTGCACAAGTCAAAAAATATTTTCACTATGGTATCTAGTATTTAATTACCAGTTACTCATCCATTATAACATGTAGATTATAATGCAGTAGACTTAGGCAGTTTGAAATTGAAGCATTAAAGCAGTTTATTATACATTCTAAAATGTATGACTCTGTATAGTAAGTCAGATAGCTTTGGGGAGTTACAACAGCGTCCAAAATGGGTATCCTTTCACCCATAGTTAATGAGACAGGACTGTATTTTATTCACTTTTAAATTTCCATAGATGAGATGTCAATAAAAAATATAGTGAATATTTTAAAATGTTTAATTACTACAATAAAAGGCTCACTGCCATGAATCACCTCAAAGTCCTTCTCCTTGCTTTGCACATACTCATTCCATCAAACTCACTTTCTGCAGCAGTTCTGGAGTTCTCCTTCATGAGGGTCTATAGCTGTGCTGTCCTGGCTGCCTTGCAGTTCTGAATGGATCCAAAACATTTCTCTTTCATGGTCAGTTTGACTTTGTGGAAGAGCAGTAAGTCTCAGGGTGCCAGATTTGGTAAACAACATGGACAAGAACTCCCTGTGTTCTTAGGAGTCTGTCTTTCCATTGGATGGCACTAGGCAGACCATTCATCCTAATTTTATCAAGAGGACTTCTAAAACTGGCCCAGAAAGGGGCAAGAACTGTGGGATACCCGTATTTGAAGCAAAACGAAGTATTCTGATGGAAATTAATAAAACATATCTTTCACGGTGATAAATGTTTTAAATTTAAAAATCCATCTTATGTTTTGATTACACCTCATATGTCTTGATTTAATATAATGTTAACTACCTATTCTTCAGTTGAATCAGTTAATCAAAGGAAGAATAGTTAAAATCACAAGCTACATTTACATTCATACTTTTTCTTGAAAATATGCCATTCCATAAAATAAAAAAATGGTCTAATTATTAAAAACAATGACCAACAAAAGATCATTGTAGAAATTGGGTTTATTCTAAGAAAGCCAATATATCTGAAATTGAGGCATATTTGAGAAATTTTTACTCATTGTTAGCTTGTTGCTAATGAGGTATTATTAGGAAAGGGAAGGTTTCATTTTGACCACAGGTATATAGCTTGGATTTTATTTTATTTTATTTTTCTTTTATTTTTTATTTACAAAGAATCTAAAAAAAAGCAATAAAACAGACAAACAGGTTTAAGAAGGTCATGGTACAAGGTCACAAAGCCATATACAGAAATCTAGTGTTGGCCTATATACAAGAAATTAACAATTCAAAAGTAAAATTGTAAAGGCAAAAGTTATATCACAAAACAGCTTAAAGAAACATTACTATATAAATCTACCAAAATACATTCACTATCTGTATCCTAAAAACTATAAAAACTGATCAAAAGTACTCAAATACAACCTAAACAAATGAAGAGAGACTGTGCATGTGAATTGGACAAATATCAAAACATTTATTCTCCCTAAACTTGTCTATAGATTTACCTCAGTATCTATCAAAATCTCAGCAAATTCTTTTTTTTCTTTAACTATCATAACTATTTTTAATATACATATATAAACATACATAGTTTTCCCTTCAGTTTATCACACAAGTGTAATGATATGATGCTTACACGTGTGTGACATTTATTTCACTGATAAGTATATTCTCAAGGCACATCCATTTACGTATGAAGGTGTTCAGTTTATCATTCTTTATAGCTGAGTAGTATTTCATTATATAGAAATATCACATCTTTTTTGTCCATTTCTCAGTCAATGGGCATTTAGGTTGTTTCCAAGATCTGGTTATTATGAACTGCACAGTTAGAAACATAGATGCACATATATTGCTGTGGTATGATGTTTTTAATTCTTTTGGGAAGATATCCAGAAGAGGAAGAGCTGGCACCTCCAATCCTAGTTTTTTGAGGAATCTCCACACTGCCTTCTACAGTGATTGCACCAGCCTGCATTCCCACCAACAGTGGAGAAGGGTTCCTTCTTCTTCACAGCCCCTCCAGCACTTGTTATTGGTTGACTTCTTAATACTGGCCATTCTTTCTGGGGTGAGGTGGAATCTCAGTGTTGTTTTAATTTGCATCTCCGAATGAGCAGTGCTGTTAAACATTTTTTCATGTATTTATTTGTTGCTTGTATTTCTTCATCTGACAAGTGTGTGTTCATCTCAGATGCCCATTTTTGGATTGGGTCTTTAAATCTTGGAGGACTGATGGTTTTTAGTTCTTTATACATTCTCAATAGTAATCCTTTACCTGAGGGACAGCTGGCAAACATTTTCTCCCATATTGTGGGTTGTCTCTTCACTCTGTTGGTGGTTTCTCTTGCTTTGCAAAAGCTTTTCAGTAGGATGAGATCCCATTTGTTGATTCTTTGTGATAGTTTCTGTGCAATTTGGCTTTTATTCATAAAGTCTTTGCCTACACCAATGTCTTCAAGAGTTTTACCTATTTTGTCTTCCAGGAAACTTAATGTTTCTCTTCAATGTTGAGATTTTTAATCCATTCAGATTTTAACTTAGTACCTCATGAAAGATACGGGTCCAGTTTTAATCTTCAGCATGTGGAAAGCCAGTTTTTCCAACACCATTTATTAAAGAAGCTATCTTTCCTCTAATGAATGTGTTTGGCACCTTTTTCAAAGACAAGGTAGGTTAGTGTGTCTGCAGTTGTTTCTGAATCTTCTCATCTATTCCACTGATCTTTAGGTCTTTTTTCTTTTTTTTTTTTTTTTTTTTTTTTTTTTTTTTTTTTTTTTTTTTTTTTTTTTTTTTTTGCCAGTACCACACTGTTTTTTTATAACAGTAGCTTTACAGTATAATTTCAAGTCAGGAATCTTGATGTCCCCTGTCTTGTCTTTGCTGACCAGGATTGCCTTTGCTATTCTAGGTCTCTTCTGGTTCCAGATGAATTTTAGGATTGTTTTCTCTAATTCTATGAGATACGCTATTGGAATTTTGATTGGGATTGTGCTGAATCTGTATAACAGTTTTGGAAGTATGACCATTTTGACTGTATTGATTCTTCCCACCCAAGAGCACAGGATATCTCTCCATTTTCTAATATCCCTTTCAATCTCCTTTTTCAGAGTACTATACTTTTCATTATAGAGGTCTTTTACATCTTTTGTTAGATTGATTCCTAAGTGTTTAATTTTTTGGATAAAAGGTATTATTTCCTTGATTTCTCTCTCAGTGAGTTTGCTATTTGTGAAGGATTTTTATTTTTGAGTACTGGCTTTGTAACCAGCTACATTACTAAATCTGTTTATTAAATCTAGAAGTCTTTTGGTAGAGTTTTTGGGATCTTTTAAATAGAGTATTGTGTCATTTGCAAATAATGATAGTTTAACTTCTTCCTTTCTTATCTTTATTCTTTTTGTTTTCTTTCTCTTGTCTAATTGCTCTGGCTAAAGTTTTGAGGACTTTGTTAAATAAGAGTGGAGACAGTGGACATCCTTGTCTTGTTCCTAATTTTAGAGTAAAAGCTTTCAGTTTTTGTCTGTTTAGTATGTTGTCAGCTGTTGGTTTGTCATAGATGGCTTTTATCAGATTGAGACAGAGACCATCGATTCCAATTTGCTGTAGAGCTTTTATTATGAATGGGTGCTGGGTTTTGTCAAAAGCTTTTCTGCATCTATTGAAATAATTACATGATTTTTATCCTTGGTTCTGTTAATATGATGTATTACATTTATGAATTTATGTATGTTGAACTATCCCTGCATCCTTGGGGTGAATCCCACTTGATCATGGTGTATAACCTTTTTAATGATTTGCTGCAGTTTATTTGCCACTATCTTATTGAGGATTTTTGTGCCAATGTTCCTGAGGGAGATTGTCCTGTAATTCTCTTTCTTAGTTGGGATCTTCTCTGGTTTTGGAATCAGAGTAATCCAGGAATGAATTTGGGAGTATTGCTTCCCTTTCAATTTCATTAAAGAGTTTAAGAAGTAGTGGTGTTAGGTCTTCACTAAATTTCTTGTAGACTTCAGCAGTGAATCCATCAGGGCCTGGGCTTTTCTTTGATAGGCTTTAATTATATCTTTAATTTCATTTATTTATATTGGCTTATTTAGGATTTTAACATCTTCTTGATTCAACTTTGGTAATTCATATGTATCTAGGAATCTGTCCATTTCTTCTGTGTTTTCCATCTTATTAGAATACAAGTTTTCAAAGTAGGTATAGATGATTTTCTGGATTTCTATACGGTCTGTTATGATTTCACCCTTTTCATGCCTACTTGCATGGATTTGAGTCTTTTATTTCCTTTTTTGATAAGATTGACCAAGTGTTTGTCAATTTAATTTAATTTTTCAAAGAACCAACTCTTTGATTCATTGATTCTTTGTACTGTTTTTTTAGTCTCCAGTGTGTTAATTTCTGCTCTGATCCTCCTAATTTTCTCCCTTATGCAAGTTTTGGTTTAGCCTGCTCTTCTTTTTCTAGAAGTTTGAGGTTCAATATTAAGTTGTTCATATGAGCTTGCTCTGTTTTCTTGATATGGATAGTTATTGCTATAAATTTCCCTCTTAAGACTGCTTTCATTGTGTCCCACAAGTTCTGGTATGTCGCATTGCCATCGTCATTCAACTGTAAAAATTGTCTAATTTCTTCTTTAATTTCATCTGTGACCCATTGATTGTTCAGTAGGGTGCTATTTAATTTCCATGTGTTGATGAAATTCTTGTGGTTTCCTTTGGCATCGATTTCCAATTTAATTGCAATGTGGTCTGACAGTATGCATGGGATAATTTCAATTCTTTACATTTACTTAAGCATGTTCTATGAGCCAGTATATAGTCTATTTTGGAGAAAGTCCCCTGTGCAGCTGAGAATAATGTGTATTCTGATGTTGTGGGGTGGAAGAGTCTACAGACATCTACTAAGACCATTGCTCAAAAGTTTGATTTAGTTCTAATATTTAATTACTGATCTTTTGTCTAGTTGACCTGTCTTTTGGCAACAGCAGGGTATTGAGGTCTCCCAATACAATTGTGTTAAGGCTTATTTGATTCTTCATGTCCATTAATAATTGTTTTGTATAACTGGGTGCACTAATATTTGTTGCACATATATTTATGATTGTTATCTCTTCCTCTTGGGTTGTTCCCTTTACCAAGATATAGTGACCTTCTTTGTCTCTCTTAATCAGTCTTGGCTTAAAATTGACTTTATCTGCAAATAGAATAGCAACCCTTACTTTTTTCTGAATTCTTGTTGCATGGATATTGTTTTCTATCCTTTGCCTTTCAGTCTATGAGTTTCTTTTTGAATTAAATGTGTTTCTTGTATACAGCATTTTGTTGGATCTCACTTCTTGATCCATTCTGTCAGTCTGTGTCTTTTGATTGGTGAATTGAGACCATTAACATTAATGGTTAAAGCTGATATGTATTGACTTCTTGTCATGTTATTTTCCTATTATTGGTTCTCCCTTTTTTTTTTCTTTTTCCCTTCCTTCCAATTGTCTGTCTTTCCTGTTGGATTCCCTCTGTTGGCATTCATGGAGCTATAGTACTTACTATCTCTTTCTAAAATGTCCTTCAGAACATTTTGGAGTGCTGGTTTAGTGGTCATAAATTTCCTCAGATGTTCTTTGTCGTGAAAGTATTTTATTTCTCCATCTATTTTGAAAATTAGTTTTGTGGGGTACATCAATCTGGGTTGAAAGTTGTTTTCTTTTAGAACTTGGAGTACTTCACTCTGAGCTCTCCCTGACTTGAGAGCTTGTGCTGAGAAGTCAGATGTAATTCTGATGGGTTTTCCTTCATAAGTGATTTGTTTCTTTTCTGTAACAACTTTTAAGATTTTATTCTTGTGTTGAATTTCTGGAATCTTGACTATGATATACTTGAAAGTAGATTTTTCTTGATCACTGCTAATTGGAATTTTATATGCCTCATTTATTTGTATGTCAAATTATTTTTTTCTACCAGGAAAGTTTTCTGTCACAATGTCTGTGAGGATGGTTTTAATGTCATTTGTAGTATCTTCTGCTTGTTCATTGACTCCAATTAACCTTAATTTATTCTTTTTTGTTTCATCAAGCAGCTGCTGGATTGATTCCCCATGTTCCCTCACTAGTTTTGAGAAATGTTTCTTTTCCTAGTCACTAACTGCAAGCCTGTCTTCAATATCTGAGATCTTGTCCTCACATTGGCCTAATCTGCTTCAAATACTTTCAATGGAGGTTTTGTTCTCCTGAGTATCTACTTGAATCTGCTTTCTGGAATCCATTTGTTTCCTATATTGTGCTTCCATAATTTGCTTAAACTCATTTATTTTTTTTTGTCTGTGTCTGCTCTAATATCACTAAGAATGGTGTGTATTTTTGTAATCTCTGCAGTTATTTGACAGATTATTTCTGATTTCATTTTTTTCAGAGCCTCATTCAATTGCTTTGTTACCATTTTGGAGAGACCTGGTAAGGGGCTTTTGGATTTTTCAACCTCATTGCCCCCTGGGTTTGCCTTTGGTGAGGTTGTGTCTTATTTAAGCATCTTCTCATTTCTTTTCTTTTTTAGTTTAATTCCTAGAGTGATACTTGTTAGTTGCCTATGGTGGGTTGCTTTGTTGGTGGTATTAAGGACACCCAGGCAATGATCACATCTCTAAGGTATCTTCCAGGTGTAGCTGGTTCCTGGGCTGCAAGTCTGTTGGAAGATTCTACCTCCTCAATTTGTTAGAGATGAGAAGCTATTGCTCACCTAGCCCAGTCCCTGGTTCTTTGGCATGAGGCCTCAGTACTCTCCATGATCCCAAGTCAGTCTCAGTCCTGGACAATCAGGGCCAATAGCTACCCAGAACAATCATGATAACTTTGGCCTCAGTGGCACCCACAGCACCAAGCACAGCCAACAAAACAATAAACTGAGCTAATCCCTGATTTGCAACCCTCAACCATATAAGCTGAATTTGTGACCATACAACAGAATACAAAACAATCATATACAATATATAAGTCTGGAATATGTCAGTTCTTTCCTCAAGGGTCAGGACCCAAAATGGATTAAGGAGAAGACAGAGAAGTGGGAAAAGAGAAAGAGATCACAAGCAGGTTGGAGGACAAAGATGGGTCCCACCAACTTGGGGAAATGGATGCAGAGGACTGAAGGGAAAGAGAGCTAAAAGAGACAAAAGGTAGACCAGAAAAAAAAACTACACCCAGAAGGAGGGCAGAGACCACACTCACACGCAAAAAAAAATAAAATAAAATAAAAAAATAAAAATAAATTTAAAAAAAGACAAAAGAAAAGAAAAGAAAAAGAAAATAATACAAAAGAAAGAAAAATAAAAAGCAAACTAAAAAAGAAACCAAACAAACAAGAAAAAAGATAAGAAAAAGAAAAAAATGGCCAAATAGCCCACTTCCAGGAATCTCTCTGAATTCACTAGTAGACAACCTGTGGAGACAGCATCCCAAATCATGGCAGTTGCTTTATGATGGAATAGTAGACAACCTTAGAAGGCCTTCCCTGAGAACAGACTCATTGGACTCACTGCAGTCCAAGCAATTTCCACAGGTCTGCACCTAGCTAGGAGCTGCCAGAAGAAGCCAGCAGCAGTTCTGGCTCCATGCTTACCCATGCCAACTTCAAAATGGCTCCTGGCCAATTGCTGCCTCCCATGGGAGGACTGAGTCCTCTGCACTCACTGCCAGCCAGCACAGTCCTCTGCTTCAGCTGCTCCCCTCCACTCCCAAATCACTCTGCAGAGGGCCCTGGGATCACCAGCCACCACTGACACTGTGACTGTGCATCCCCAGGCTCCACCAGCCCCCCTCAGGCAGTGAGTCTGGCTCCAGGTGAAGGTACTGCTAGCTACCACCTTCTTCTTCATTGTTTCTTTTTTTTTCCCTCTCTCTGTGGGCTTCGATTCAGACTTCAGACTCTTCCTGGGTCCAAAGGACCCACTTCCCTCCTTTCTGCCTTCCTCAAGATGGCATATTCCCATGTCTAGATGGTGTGTCTCAGGGAAGCTGTTTTCTCTGCTGCTTACTACTCCACCATATAGATTGGATTTTAAATGTCCCTCCAAATTCTCATATTGGTGCAAGGTACCTGCATCATGGAAATGTTCTGCTCTTCAGTGGGTTAATCTTCTTAAAGATCCACAGCTGGTGGCACCGTGGTCAGACTGGGCAGCTGGCTGGGGCATGGCCTGTCAGAGCTCGCCTTCCTCTCTGGGTGCAGCCCACTCACTGTCTCCTGGCCACCATGATCCGAGCAGCTCTTCTCCACCAGAGCCTTTCATCAGGCCCTGCCCGCCTTGCAGTCAGCTGACCAGGGACTAAAGCATGAACCAAAATAAACTCCTTTAAATTGTGGGTGTTTGGTGTTTTGTCCCAGGGACAAGAAAGAAAGGGAGCAGGACAGAAGTTCACATCTCTTCTCAAAGTAACCACACTTTGACTGAACTGCGAAGCTTGTGGCTTGGACTGTTTTACCCTCTGACTTCCATGAGAAGAAAACTGTCTTCTTGCTGTTTGGACGTTAATCAATTGCATCGTGCCTGTAGCCCAAGTTCTACTCTAAGGGCTGCTTGTGTAAGAGACGTTTCTTGCTAATTATGTTATCTAGGATGCTTGCATGACATAATACTCTATTTTTTGTTAATATTCAGTGAAGTATTGGATTACCCATCTACTAAAAGGAATGTTATTTAAATTTTGATTGACATAGCATCATCTCAGAAGCTTGTGTACAAAAGTGATTCCCAAATTATAATCCTAAAAAAATTTAACAGAACTAGGGTAATATTTAAAAGTTTCTGTTAGCTAATAAGTCTATGTAACTATTTGGTCAAAATTAGTTGCAATACTTTATTTCATGCAAATATGCTCTTCCCATTTCTTTCAAATACACTCTGAGAATTTTATTTTCCAGCCACAGACTAAAAGCCTCATAAGATTTCTATATCTTTTTTCAAAGTCTTACAACACTCTGGGACTTTTGGAATCACTAGGGAAAAAAAGGAGGTTCTAATCATTTTCTTTCAAGCTTCATTCATATACCATGTAAATTATTTGTTCTGCAAGTATCATAGGCATTCTGCTTTATGATAATTACCCTATTGAAATAAGTTTAATTCTGTAATCATGTGGATTTAATTCTTGCAAGTCTTTTAAAGCTTTATTTCCACATGTACATATTCTTAGCTTTCAGTTATATATTGCTTAACAGGATTAGGCTTTAAAATAATTTTTTTCAGTAAAGCTGCATATACAATTTTTCATGCATTTGAAATTGTCTTTCTATTACCTTTCTTTAGTAACAAAACATGATGTAACACAAAATTTTGAAGTAACATGCTTTACTCTCCTCAATGTGTGCTAAATATTTCTTTTATTTGGTATTGCTTTTTAAATTGAAATCAATTCAGAGACAGCCTACTTTTCTTCATTTATAAAAACCTCTAGACTTCTCAAGTTGAAAAAATTGGCCCTTTTTACTATGTGGTTTAATCTACTACTCCTGATAGAATTTGGAGTTGTTAGTTTTATTTTCACAGAATGTAGTCAGTATTCCCTATGTGCACAACAACATTTCTTTCATATTAAATATCATCTTTAGCACTTCATTTCATTCGTTTTCACACATGTATACAAATTGTTCCTCTGTAGGTATTTCTGTAGCTCTTATTTTTCTTCTAATCACTTCAGTCATTTTGTTTGCCTTTCATACTCATGTGGCCTCTATAAGTTACTCCTCTTTACATTTTTGATAGTGTCATTGTGCCTAGGATATTCAAAGTGATTCATCAGTACCATCAATTTTGCTTAACTTATGTAACTTGCTTCCCCAGTCCTTACTTTTTATTGGTCTTATTTTTTCACTTATTTTTAAACAAAAATTTAATTGTGCATTTTTTATTTGACCAATAAAAAACAAAATTTCATAAGAAATTAAAAGAATAGCAATATTTGATACAGTACTATCATTATCTTCAAAGTAGTTACTCAGAGTACAAGACAGCCACAAAAAATATCCTTTCTTACAAAGGAAAAACAAACATCTGTCCATGTCATTTAAAAACTTCAATAAAGGAAAACTCATACATTAAATCATTTTTGTGTTCCTTAAGATATACCTTTTACTTTTTAAGTGATTTGCTCAATATTTGGAGTGCTGTTTTACTTTTAAAAAATCAAAGAACAAAAAATATGCACAAGTCACAGTGCTGTTTCTGCTTTCTGAGTGCATAAGTGTGCATGCCATAGATGTGTTCTGTCCCCAATCTTTGTACTTTGCCTGAATCTATTTTGAATACATCCAATTTTGTGTACCTTTCAGTGTTCTGTTTAATAAAGTACTACATTAGTGGTACAATCTCCACAATTCCTTCCATTCCTTACCTGAACTTTTTAGAATGCTATTCATCGACCTTGAGTTTCAACATTAAATTTGAACCTTCATGCTATTTTTACCCCTTTGACAACCTAAGATAAAGGTAATTCTGGCCATCCACACCCAAAGCTGTGTACCCCTGTGCTTTGTTTTGCATTCTACATGTGTGTGCTTACCCTGAGCCTGTCAAGAAAAGGCTACATTGAGGGATGAAATAGTTTTGTTTGGGCCAGAATCCTATTTTGCATCTACAAATCATTTTTACCTACACCTACAATCCTAGTTCTAGGCTTGCTATGGGTAAATATTTATCCTCAACCTTCCTAGTAAGATCATTTTAGCCAAAATGAAAATTTTTTTGTTTTTATTTTTTCTGGTAGCAGGAATCAAACTTAGGACCTTGGGCTTGCCAGGTAGGCCTCATACCACTGAATTATGGTCCTGGCCCAATGAAAATGCTTTACAAATACATGATGTTGTCTTCGGCTCTTTATTATTTTCCATGTGAACAGGGTTTATATTCTACCTCTGAATCCAAATTCTACAATTTCATGTCCATAATTAGGATCTTTATGGACTTACATCTGTGTACAGTGATGTATATGTTTTATGTACCCATTCTCTTGCCCAAACTAAATTGTGTCTTGAAATTACTCTTTGAACTCTGTGATATGACACTGGCCACCTTCCTTATTTCAAGTAAAGTTTTACTTTCTAACTTGCTTGCTTTTACTGTGTTTTGTTCTACTGCTATGAATACATATGTTTCAAGAAAAGAATTCAATAAAGATAAACCCATGGAAATGCCTAAGTCAGAAATTCTACAAGTAGAACAACTAACATTTCCCCCAAAATAAACAAATAAATTTAAAAAAATTAGTTGCGAAGTACTTTGATAAAATCTTTTGGTTAAAAAAAATCTTTTGGTTTTGTTCACAGTATTATTGAATATGTAAAACATGTCAAGTACTATTCAAGTTTATTTATCTGTTATAGATTATTTACTCTCCAACAGAAAACTACAGATTCTGACAGTGTCTCATCTATATATGTAGAAGAAAATTTTAGATAATGGGGCAACTTTTAGGTAAAAGGAATTATTTTTATTAAAAGCTCTGTTAAGCTATTGAAGATAAAAATTTGAGATTCTTGTACTATTACATAGATCTTTAACAGATATTTTGTTTTAGATTAACAATAATATCTGATACTAAAATCCTTTCTGCCAATGTATGAGACATAGGATACTAAAACAAGATTTTTATACAATATTTTTCATGTTTATCAATAATTTGGAAAGCTATTTTTTAAGAGTCATACACTTCTATTTTTGGCTTGGAACATTTTATTTCTTTTTTAGCAGGATATTAACTTGACAGAATAGTAATGTAAGCATTCTACATTCATATTTAGATTCCAAATGGGTTCTGAAACATCTCTGAGATAAGATGGTTGATCAGTAGACAGTTTCAAAGAATCATCATGACATAGCAAGGTAATAAAATGCATCAAAGGAATTAGAACAATAAAGTCAATTCAGATTCAATTGTATTAGTAAAATCTATATAATTACAAATAAGATGGTATTATTAATCATCTATTCTAAACTTCTTAAATAAAAGTCAGTACACATTATAGAAAAACTAAGCGTGATCTTATGAGGTGCTACCTTAGATTCTCTTTTTGAGGGATGAGGTCTTGCTATGTAGTTCCACCTGGCCTTGAACTCACTATTTAGCCCAGACTGCCTTTGAAATTCTGGCAGTTCTCCTGCCTCAGCCTTCCGAGTGCTGGGGTTATAGGCATGTGCCTCTGACTATGGAGCACTTCAGTCTCCCGTGCATCATTTTCAACAGTGTTCTCTGAGATGACACAGCATAGTGGTACAGTAACCCAACCTTTAACTGGCATCCTTATTCCCAGAACCTCCCAGAAGCATTAGGTTCCAGGACAGATTTTATCTTAGGAATACATTTCCCTGAACTCATGGGAGTCTTGAAGAAAAACTCTTACCTTGAAGGAGTTACCTACTTTACTATTTAGGGTAAAGCATGAAACTCTCTACACGAGTGGTGGTGAACTTACATGCACCAGGCAAGCAGATCCCTGTCTGTGCACAAACCAAGTCAGTCTGCCATGGCCCAGCAGCCCAGCATGGCATAGCAGTGCACATAGGGGCTACACGCACGCTTGGGAAGGAGGTGCAGGCATCAAGCATCCATAGCAGTGGACCTGGTGCTGCATATGCTTCTCACAAACTAACAAAGTTTAGACAAATTATCAGCATGGATACAACAGTAAAGATCACATTAACTGTGCAAAAGCATACCAAATACAAACTTATCTTTCAATAAAAAACTTTTTGTATCATTGAAAGCTGTTATTATGTTTTCTTTTAAGACAGAAGATGTTAATACTAAAATCTCAGAATTCAGGTTTAATTGCCATGTTAACATTTTGCAATAAGTAAGTGAGTTTGGGGACACAGTCTCTACACTACAAACACATACACACAGTTTAAGAATAGCTAAAGGATATACAAGGCTGTGCTTGCAAAACACAACAAACATTTAAATGAAATGCTATTACAACAGAAGACACATTGCCATGAATCATACACAAAATCTTTTCCATTGCTCCCAACACACTCATCCCATCCTCCTTGCAACTTTCAGCAGCGGCTCTGGAGTCCTCTTTCTTGAGTGTCTTTAGTTGTGCTGCCTGGCTGTCTCAATGTCCTGAATCAATTTGATACGTCTCCCTTTCGTGGTCATTATGACTTTGGGAAGAGCCTGAAGTCACACAGTACCAGATCTGTTAAGTAAAGGGAATGAGGACACAGTGTTATGCTTTTATGAGCTTCCTTTCTGTTGCATGGAGCTTAAAAGCAACATTCACTGTGCTTTTAATTGCTTCATGGAAACACAAAGAGGACTACTAGAACTACTTCAGAAAGTGGCAAGAAGACTTTCCACACTAATTTCCACATGGTTACACCAGTTTATGCTCCCACCAGCAATGGAGAAGCATTCCTTTTACCCTGCTCTATGGCCAGCATTTTTTTTTTTTTTTTTCAGTACCAGGGGTTGAACTCACAACCTCGCGCCCGGCAGACAGGTGCTTAAGTCACTGAGCCAAACTCCCGGCCCTGGTTTTTTGAGGTAGGGTTGCACTATGTAGCTCAGGTTGGCCTTGTGCTCGCATTGTAGCCCAAGCCAGCCTTGAACTCACAACGCTCCTCCTACCTCAGCCTCTCGAGTGCTGGGATTAAAGGCGTGCGCCACCACGCTCGGCTTGGCCAGCATTTCTTACTGTTTGATTTACTGATGACAACTATTTGCTCTAAAGCAAGATGCAATCTCAGTGTTGTTTTAATTTGCACTTCTCTAATAGCCAGAAATGCTGAACATTTTTCTTGTATTTGTTGATCTTTTTACTTATTTTTCAGAGAAGTATCTATATTGAGAGTCTTCTAAAAAACTAACTCTAGAAATTCCATTTGACCCAGCTATTCTCATTGTAGGTATCTTCTCAAAAGAGTTAAAGACATTGTATTACAGTGATTCTTGCATACTAATGTTTATAGCAGCACAAGTCCTAATAGCTAAATATTGGAAGTGGCCAATATGTCTATCAATAGATGAATGGAAAAAGCAATATATTTACTGCTCTGCCATGAAGAATAAAATGGAATCATTTGTAGGAAACTGAATGCACCTTGAGACCATAATGAAAGTGAAATAAATCAGACATAAACTTAAATATTGCATGGTTTCTTTTACATGAGAAATCCAAAACATAAATAAAAAGCAAAATAAAAGATAGATAACAGGAAACAAGGAATGACATTTTTTGCAAATGGGAAGAGAACCGAGAAACAGAGTGAGGGAGAAAAGAAAGGAGAGGAAGGGATGTAAAAATAATTAAAAAATGTTATATACATATATTAACCCCATGAGAAATGTAGTCACTATGTACTGGAAATGTGTACTAATAAATAAAAATTGAAAGAGAAGACAGTGGCAAGAAGGATGGGATACATGTGTTGGAAGCAAGGGGTAGCAGCTAGAGATGGGTTCATGGCAACACATTCTTTACTGTAATTTATTGTTATGCAAACATGCATATTTAATATCCAGCCCTTGTGAGGCGCTGGGGTGCAGTGAGGGGTTATTTCTGATGTAGCAGCCCAGCTGTGGTCCCTTCTGTCATTTGGCCCCTGTGATTTGGGTGGAAGGTAGAAAGCAACATCCCACTGGCCTTGCTGTAGTAAATCATTAGATACTATTTGGACTCGCTGTGTGCTCAGCAGGGAAATCTAAGAAACTTCCACTGCCCAGCCTCCCAGCTGCAGTTGTTGTTTCTGTACAGGGTCTGCTCAACCTCTTGGCATATTGTCACTCAATGTGGATTCTGCTAAGTCTCCTCCTCCTTTGGAGGAAATGATAAAGTGAACCACACAGGCCAGGTGAGTGGAAATGACCATGAGATCTCATAGAATCTGCGGGAGAAGGGACCATCCAAGTTTCTTGCCAGTTAAGAGGTTGCAGAGGCCAGTTAAGAGTAGGCAAGAAGACGCCCAGTTTTGGATGTAGTATTGACCTGTGAGTCAACATTCTGAGATGGAATGGCAAGAGGGAGAACTGGAGTGAGGTTCCAGAGAAAGGTCTTCCTTGTTCTTAGAAGTTCATCTGTCGGGGAGGAGCTGTCTGCCTACAGAAAATGCACAGTGAGTATTAATCCACGCTGGCTGGGATGAACCTTCTCCTTTCACACCTTTGTCTCTGCTTCTCTCATTGCACTAACCTTGGCAGTTTAAAGAAAGCGATTTTAGCTGCGCATGTATGTGTACCTCTAATCCCAGCATTCTAGAAGACTGAAGCAGGAAGATCGCCAGTTACCATCTAGTTTGGGCAACTTAGTAAGACCCCATCTCTAAAAAATAAACGGCTGAGGATGTAGCTTAGTAGGAAGACCCTGGGGGTCAATCCACAGTACCAGAAAATTATTTTTAAAAATGAAAAAAAAAAAAAAAAGGAAGAAAGGAAGGAAGAAAAAAAGAAAAAAGCAAATGATAGAAAAACAAAATAGGAGACCTTGGAACTTACTCCTCCTCTGTAACAGTATTTATGTAAATTTCGAACACAATCTGTCAAAACACCTCTTGACTGCCTTTTTCTGCCACCCATCCTGCTCTCAGTTGACCATCCTTATAAACTCTATTTTCATGCCACCAATGGTTTTAGATCTGCATGTAAGTGAGAAATGTGTACTAATAAATAAAAATTGAAAGAGAAGAGAGTGGCAAGAAGGATGGGATACACGTGTTGGAAGCAAGGGGTAGCATCTAGAGATGGGTTCATGGCAACACATTCTTTACTGTAATTCACATGATATTTATCTTTCTATGTCTTGTTAATTTCATGTATTTCCACTTCTGCACATGTTGTAGCAAGACCTTGTCTAAAAAATTACTTAAATTAAAAAACACCAAATATTAAGGTCAACATGGAAAAACCAAAATCTCCTTATGTTGGTGGTGTTACGGTTTATATTCCTACGACCCCACCAAGTCTCATGTAATCGTGGCATGGACACGGCTGAGTCTGGCATTCATGATTGGTTTGCTTTCTGGCATAGGGATTGGTGGTATGAGTGTGGCACCCACCCAGGGGTGGAGCTGGCATACAGTGTAAGGGCGGGGAAGAAGGCGTGTCTTCCCTCTCTCTTGCTGGTTTGTGCCTTGCTGTTTTGCAGCCTCCATGAAGTTTCCTACCTCCCCCCACCATGCCACACTGCCTTGGGGCCAGCTGAGTATGGAATGAAACCTCCAAGAACTGTAAAAAGTAAACCTTCCTTCACTAATTTTGGGCACTAGGTGTTTGTGTTGGCAATGAGAAAAAAGTAACCAAGATAGGTGGCAAGAGAGGAAAACAGTATAAAAGTTTGGAAAAGTTTTCTAGTTTCTGCGTATGCTGAAGAGAAATGGAAAACTCATTTTCCCAAAAAATTCTTTTGCTAAACAATCGATGCCTTCCATAGAATAAATCCAAACCAGAAACAACTAAAATATTCATCAATAGGAGACTGAATATATATAGATGCAATGTTTATAATATGTAATACCACTCAGCAATAGCATGTAAGAAAATAATGATACATATATCATTGTGCATTAATTTCATAATCAAAGAAGCCAATGAAGTTAAAAATATATGGAAAAAAGATCTAATCAAAGACCAAAACTGCATAAGTACCTAGAAGAGTTGTTGTGATTTAATATCAGTAAAAGAGTTTCAATGTTTTTTCAAATAACTTAAATTTCAATATAGAGCTAGTTCATGGTGAAGAGAGCATTGGGGCCTAAAGGCTAATGTTTCCTGAGGAGTTTTTCAGTAGATTTGGGTAATGACTACATGGTGATGCTCATGAATATTAAAAATTAAGCATGAAACTGTTGGTCATCTTAGATATTTCCTTCAATTAGGGTCAGCAAATATAGTTTACCTATGGAATAAGGCACAGAAATGCACGTTTTATGCCCAGTTCTTTAATCAGTCTGTTTCAGCATTAGACAAGGAGAGACAGGATAAAGAGATAAGAGAGAACTGTGTTGAAAATACCTAAGATAATGTTTCTATAAGAAAAATATTCACACTTACAGTTCTTAGATCATTTCTACCTCTGCAACTAAATGAAACTGTCTGAGTAAAAAGTAAGATTTTTTGGATCCTAACAATTTTTAAGGGTCAGATTTCTATTATACTTTCTCCCAATTTCAATATTAGGTTGCCAATTTTGTGCTGTTGTCTGTATTTCAGAGATATTCTCTAACCCATCACTCAATAAGGGACATTTTCTGAAAGAAAGTCAGAAGCAGTTGAGTAGATTTCTTAAAGTGTATAAATATGAAAATTTGGGTTAAATATTACTTTATACTTAAATAATGATATGTAAATGATCAAGACTGTATTTTAAGAGGTTATCATGACCTTGGAATACATACTTTCATAAATGATTTTTATGCTTGATAGCTAAAGTCCAAACATTTAATCAAAGATTATACTTGATTTTTAATTTTAATTTTCAATCTAGTTAGGTTTCTTCTATTTACTCTCTTACGTTTATTAAGTAATCAAATTCCTCTGTGCCTTTCTCTAAAGCACAGAAGAAAATCATTCTTCAGGCTTTCAGTGTTGAAATATACATATATATATATATGAATTATGAACCTTATTACATATTAATCAAATTGACTTATGAAATACCACTTTCTTAAAATGAATTTTATTCAATCTCTGGAAGGTGAAATTGAAATCCTACTTCTGCGGGGGAATTAAAATGAATGAAATATACATCAATATTAATATATCTATCTTCTTTTAATCTTGTTGACTGGTTTGGAAGGACAGAGCACAGATATAATAGGTTTAGAAATCAATCCTATCTGAGACCAAACCTAGGTTTGAGCCCTTACTAAAATCTTCCAAAGTCTTTGAAAAATTGCCTCAATATTTTTCACCTAAATTTTCTTAATAGCACAATAGTATTGGTGTTGTTGTTCTTTTTTCATTTTTGGTTTTGGCTTTTTGTGGGTGATGTAGGAAATGATAAGCAAAATAATAGTATCTGTATAACCTTTTTCTTCTCTGTGAGCCAGGAGCAGTATCCTAGGACAAGAAAACAGTTAACCTTCCTCAATAAAAGAAAGAATTCATCCTTCCCCCTACTTTTTTGTTGTGTTTGAGTCCCTAGTATAGTAGATAATGTCCATCTATATTTACAAACATGGTGCTTGACTATTTAGAGACTAATTTCTTCTGGAAACATTCTCATAAATACATCTAACTATTACTTATTTGGGACTCCCTTAGCACAGGGTAGCTGACACATAACATTAACCATTACAGAATGGAGAATGTTGAGTATTTTTAACTGAGTAAGCTTGATAACCACACACCACTATGTCACATACCATACTGAGAGTGGTGACAAAACATTTTACTTACTCAACCAAACCTAGGTCCTGCCATGCCTTTTTAATATCAGGGGTACTGTGAATTGGGAAAAACAGAACTTGAAAATATCAGCATTCATTGTACCTGTGAACACAGGAGACAATTCTGTAATAAGACCACAGACTTTAGTCAACATGTCGGGAACTGTGGTAAATGGAAAAGGAACATTTCTTGAGCTACAGCATGGCTAGTTTCAGACATTGTTGAAATCTATAAGGAAGCACTTCCATATAATGAAACGGAATTACTTGGCCAGGTATTATTTGGTGGATCTTGGATAGGCAAGACCTCACAATAAAATGATGATATTCTACTTCATTATATATTCTGTAGATTTCAAATTAGCATTTACAGTACTTTTTATTTTATTTTAAAGATAGTAAAATCCAACAAAACATAACAGAACAAAGTCAATCAAAACAAAGTAGTAGAGCTGGTACAGAATCTCAAAGAAAGATACTATGCAACAATAGCCACTGTAGTATATCTTGTTATTTTCAGAATACTTGACCATTCCAACAGGAATAGTAAAGTTAAACAACAACAACAAAAAAAAAAACCACAATAAAACCAATAAAACAGAATATAAAATAAAGCAAAAAAATTACTCAGAATAAAGCAAAACAATGAGAACAATATTGGGACTCAAAGACAAGACAGAGAGAATCCCCCAATTTGCTACATTGCCTACTGTCATTTTCCAAAGAGATGCTCAGGCTGCCGGCCCCAGGCCTGAAAAATCAATGAAGCCATACTAGCATTTAGTTGCTTTATGTACCTTAGTTGCTCACAATTTAGCCAGACTTCCAAACCAGCAGGTTACTTATGGGTGTGTGTGTGGGGGTGTCCTTGATTCGTAAGCTGCACGCCAGTAGGCATATGGGAAGTGCATGTTTCTCTTCCTGGAGTCCACGCTGGTTGCACAGTCCCTCAGAAGGCAAACTAGTTGTCTTCTGGTTGGAGCCACTTCAACCCAGCAGGGCAGGTTCTCGAGGGGCCCATCTCTTTTCTTCCTAGAGTCCATGCTGGTCACACAGTCCACCCGGAAAGCCCATTTATGGTACTTTTCTGATTAGGCTGGTAAAGCATATGCACACCCAACTAGTTTGCACCTATTAGTTCAAACACCAACTCACTGCCAAGTGTTGCTCTTTGATAAGAAACAAGGAAGCAAGCAAACAAGCAAACAAAAACACTAATCAATTTTCTTACCTAAATTATAACTTTCCTATATTTCTAAAATTTCTCCTAGTAGCAATTTTGAGAAAAAGTCCAAGACATCAATATTTTAATAATTATTCCAATACATTAAATTGTTACAGGATTCCAAGCACTGTACTCATCACTCCATGGGAGTTTCTCATTGGCCTCACCAGAGCTTTATAAGGTAGGGAACCACTCCATTTAAGTTTAGAGAGAAATATTGAATAATTCATTCAAATCTCAGAGGCAGATCTTTGCAGGAGAGAAACTTGGGAAGTTTTCCCCCAGAACTCACATCCTTGTCTGTGTTATCACATAGGAAAACTGAAATAATATCAAACTGAGAAAGGGACACATTGGAGATTAGTGCCCAGTAAACAATTTTTAAGGATGCATTTTTAAAAGTTGCAAAATGAGACTATAATGTCAATTAATATTTGCAAACAAAAAAATGAGAAAATATCCATTTTTCAAATATGTTGCAGTAAAAAAATTACCAAGAAAATGACTAATGCATAGAAGAGTAAAATTAATGACTACAAACAACTCAAAGTTTAAATTTCTTACTCAGTCTTTAAAGAAAGAAGCAAGAAAAACAAGGCTCGAAAATTGTATGTAGGTAAAGTGCTGATACGAGAATTCTAGTTTATAAAAGATTTGGAAGCTATCATGAATTTGCACCTTGAAATTATTAAAGGAACTAACTATCATTGCTAGAAATTAAAGTAGTTTTTGATAAATAAGTTGTTTGTGGCAGGGCTTTGGGTGGAGGGGAACATGAGCCATTTGTCCTGCAGGGAAAATGACTGGTTACAGTCCTAGCTGCCAAAGATCTTTGGATGGGTCTTTCTCTTCTTGGGCTTTCTGTATTTTTATCTGCCAAGACCTCAGTTACACAATTTTTCAAGTACTTTCTGAATCTACATTTCAATGTATACTTAACTTACATAAGCAGAAATTCTAAAATAATTTTAACCCAAAACTAAATCAGTATTTTAAGTGAACACCGCCTTCTTGAATTGTGCTGTGTTATAAAAGATTGTATTACCGCTTGCTATGGTTTAAATGTGTCCCCCAGATTCATGTGTTAGAAATACAATCCTCAAATTTATATGTTAATGGTTTTCCTTATGAATTGGTCAATCTATTTATTAAATGTTCCCCCAATATCTCCTATATTCAGAGGTGTGGGCTTTGAATCTTGGGTGTCCACATTATCCAGTGATTGGATCATAAGGGTACAGTTCTCATCAGTGGATTAATCCATTGATGTGTTCATGACTGAATGTGCTCTTAGGAGGCTGAGTCTGGTTGGAAGAGGTACGTCACTGCAACATGACCTGGACAGTGTTTTCCTGTCTCCTTCTCCTTACTCCTTGAGTCTTCTCTCTCTCTGTTGCCTGTCAACCACTGTTTGAGCTGCTTCCCTCCACCATACCCTCCCTTCACGCTGTTTTGGCCGTGTAGCAAGCTTACCAAGTACTAAGTAAGCCCTTTGAAAATGTGGGCCAGAATAATTCTCTCCTCTCTTTAATTGTGAGTGTTGGGTATTTTATCCCAGTGATGGGAAAGTGATTCATGCAGTGGACTAGTGAGTTAATGATTTATTGAACGAGTGGCTTTGTTATAAAAGGGAAATTTTCATGACTGGCTTTTTCTGTCTGTCCACATGATGCTCTTGACCTATTAAGATGTACCAAGGACGTCCTGACCAGATGCCAGTCTTGTGCTCTTAAACTGTGTAGACTCCAGCAATAATAATTAAATAAACATTTGCTATTTATAAAATTTCCATTTTGCAATTTCTTTTTTTTTATTTAAGAGAAAAAAGACACATATAAAAGAGACAAAAAGCAAAAGAGAAAAACTAGTGGCAACAGCAAATGCACAAGAGTAACACTATAGTTTTACAAAACAAGATGATAGGAACTTGACAATGGCTGCAATATTGCATATCGTTATCTTCAACTCGGTTGCTTACATTAACAGATACAGACATATAAAATTGATCCAATCATATGAGTATTAACTGTTCTTTCTTAATAACTAACACATTCAGCAGTATAGTCATTTTAGCTACCTTACATACACATAAATCAGATTTATCTCTTTTTCCTTTTTGCTCTTCTTTGCTCCTTTTCTCTTTTCCAATTGGTTTTGCTCTTTGAGCAGTTTCTTAACCTTACACAGTATTTATTGTAGGTTTTGGATCATATATACTGTTTCAGTTTCTTACACTATGGAGACCATATGGTATTCACACAGATGAGTTTGACTTATCTCACTTATGAGCATGGTCTCAAGTCATGTCCATTTACTTATAAAAGTCTCAATCCAATCTTTCTTGATAGCTGAGTAGTATTCCATTTTATAAAAATAGCACATCTTTTTTATCCATTAGTTGATTGATGGGCACTTGGGTTGTTTCCAAGATTTGGCTATTATAAATTGGATTGCTATAAACATGGGTTCACAAATATCACTGTGGTATGGTGTTTTCAGTTCTTCTGGGAAAATGCCCAGAAGTGAGATAGCTGGGTTAAATGGGATCTCTAATCCTACCTTCTTGAGGAATCTCCTCACAGATTTCTACAGTGTTTGCACCAGTGTACACTCCCACCAACAGTGGAGAAGAGTTCCTTTTTGCCCACAGCCCCTCCAGCATTTGTTGTTGGTTGACTTTTTGATCTTGGCCTTTCTTTCTGGAGTGAAATGGAATCTCAGTTTTGTTTTAATTTGCATTTCCTGAATGACCATTGATGCTGAACATTTTTTCATATATTTATTTGCCATTTGTATTTCTTTCTCTGAGAAGTGTGTATTCATCCCAGATGCCCATTTTTGGATTGGGCCTTTGAATTTTAGGGACCTGATTTCTTTTAATTCTTTATATGTTTTAGATAGAAGTCTTTGTCAGATGGACAATTGGCTAAGATATTTTCCCAGTTCATGAGTTTTCTTTTCACTCTGTTAGAGATTTCCTTTCACATGCAAAAATTCTTAACAAGACAAGATCCCAGTTGTTGATTCTGGAAAGTGACTCCCATGCAGTTTGATTTTTGTTCATGAGCTCTCTGCCTACTCCTATGTCATCAAGATTTTTGCCTACTTTGTCTTCCAGCAAGTTAATGTCTGTTTTAATAATCAGATATTTTATCCCCTTTAACTTTATTTTATTGCATGGTGATAGACATGGAACTAATTTTAGTTTATGGCATATAGAAACCCAGTTTTTCCAGCACTACTTATTAAAGAGGCTATCTTTCTTCCAATGCACATGTTTGGCCCCTTTGTGAAAGATGGCATGGCTAAGTGTGTTTATAGTTGTGGCTGTATCTTCTAATCTATTCCATTGATCTTCAAGTCTGTTTTAGTTCCAGTACCATACTGATTTTATCACAATAGCTTTATAATATAGTTTCAAGTCAGGGATTATGATGCCTCCTGCCTTACCTCTGTTGCCCAGAATTGCCTTTGCTATTCTAGGTATTTTCTGGTTCCAGGAATGCTTTCTCTAGCTGTGTGAGGTACACAGTATTTTGATTGGGATTGCATTAAATCTGTATAACAATTTTGGGAGAATGGCCATTTTCACGATGCTTATTCTTCCTATCCATGAACAGGGAATATCTGTCCATTTTCTGAAATCCTCTTCGATTTCCTTTTTCAGAGTAACATAATTTTCACTGTATAGATATTTTATCTCCTTTGTTAGATTGATTCTTAAGTATTCTATTTTTCTGGATGTTATAGTGAAGGGTGTGGTTTCCCTTATTTCTCTCTCAGTGACTTTGTTATTTGTGTACAGGAATACTATTGATTTTTGAGAGTTGACCATATATCCAGCAGCATCACTGAATTTAGTTATTACCTCTAGAAGTCTTTCAATGGATTTTTGGGCATCTTCTATGTAGACTATCATATCTTCCGCAAATAATGATAATTTCACTTCTTCCTTTCCTATCCTTATTCCCTTCATTTCTTCCTCTTGTCTAATTGCCTAATATTTACAGAACTATCCTGAATAGGAGTCGTGATAATGGACATCCTTCTCATGTTCCTGATTTTAGGTTGAAAGATTTCAGTTTTTCTCCATTTAGTAAGATGTTGGCTGTTGGTTTGTGATATATGGCTTTTATTAGGTTGGTGTAGAGATAGTCTATTCCGGTTTTCTGTAGGTTTTTTTTTTAATCATGAATGAGTGTTGGATTTTGTTGAAAGCTTTCTCTGAATCTATTGAGATGATCATGTGATTCTTGTCCTTGGTCCTGTTGATATGGCATATTGCATTTATCCATCTGCATATGTTGAACCATCCCTGCATTCCTGGGATGAATCCCACTTGATCATGGTGTATAATTTCACTGATAACTTGCTGCATTCTATATGCCAGTATTTTATGAGGATTTTTGCATCTATGTTCATTAGGGAGATTGGCCTGTAATTTTCTTTTTTGGTTGGCTCTTTCTCTGGTTTTGGTATTAGGGTAACACTTGCGTCCAGGAATGAGTTAGGGAGATTTGCATCCCTTTCAATTTCATTGAAGAGTTTGAGGGGTGTTGGCATTAAGTCTTCCCTAAATTTCTTATAAAATTCAGCAGTGAATCCATCAAGACCTGGGCTTTTCTTTGTTGGTAAGGTTCTAATTACATTTTCAATTTCATTAATTGAAATTGGGTTATTCAGCAGTTTTACATCTTCTTGATTCAGCTTTGGTAATCATAGGTTTCTAGGAATCTGTCCATTTCTTCTGTGCTATTGAACCTATGTGAATAAAGGTTTTTGAAGTAGGTATTGATGATCTTCTGTATTTCCACCGGGTCTGTAGTGATTTCACCCTTTTCATTTCTTATTGCATGAATCTGAGTTTTTACTTCCCTCTTTTTGATAAGGTTGGCTAGGGGTTTATCAATCTTATTTGCCCTTTAAAAGAACCAACTCTTTGATTCATTAATTCTTTGTATTATTTTCTTAGTTTCAATTGTGTTAATTTCTGCTCTGATCTTGATAATTTTCTCCCTTCTTTGGGCTTTGGACTTGACCTGTTCTTCTTTCTCTAGAAGTTTGAGGTGATCATTAGTTTGTTTATGTGTGCTCTTTCCATTTTTCTGATGTGGGAGTTTAGTGCTATAAATTTCCCTCTGAGGACTACTTTCATTGTGTCCCACAGGTTCTGGTAATTTGTATTTGCATTTTCATTCAATTGTAGATATTGTTTAATTTCTTCTTTAATTTGTTTTGTGACCCATTGATTGTTTAGGAAAGTATTTAATTTCCATGTATTTATGGGGTTCTTGTGGGTCTTTCTGTCATGAATTTCCAATTTTATTGTGCTATGGTCAGATAATATGCATGGAAAAATTTTGATTCCTTTGCATTTCCTTAAGCATATTCTGTGGATCAATATATGATCTATTTTAGAGAATGACCCATGTGCAGCTGAGAAGAATGTATATTCTGATGTTGATGGGTGGGACACTCGGTAAACATCTGCTAGGTCCATTTGTTTACAAGTTTGATTCAGTTCTGTATTTTCTTTGCTGATTTTTTGTTTGATCTGTCTCTCTGTATCAGTGGGGTGTTAAGGTCCCTGGTTATAACTGTATTATTGTTTAATTGGTTTTTCATGTCTATTAAGAATTGTCTTACATAGTTTTGTGCTCCCATATATGATGCATATGTATTTATGATTGTTATCTCTTCCTCTTGAAGTTTTCCCCTAACAAGTACGTAGTGACCTTCTTTATCTCTTTTGATCTTGCTTGGTTTGAAGTTCACATTGTCTGCAAACATGATAGCTACCCTTGTTTTTTTGGGGGGAGTTCCTGTTGCATGAAGTATTGCTTTCCATTCTTTGATTTTTAGACTGTGAGTTTCCTTTTGAGTTAAATGTGTTTCCTATACACAGCATATTGTTGTTTTTTGTTTCTTAACCCACTCCAGCTGTCCATTTCTTTTTGTTGGTGAGTTGAGACCATTTACATTGCTTGATATAACTAATATGTACTGACTCATCCCTGTCATGATATCTTTCTGTTGTTGGTTTTTTACATTTTCTGTTTGTTTGCCCTGCTTAGTGGTTTCCTTCTGTTGTTGTTCTTAAGAGTGTAGCTATCTTTGTTTCTTTCTTGAGTGTCTTTCAGTACTCTATGTAGTGTTGGTTTGGTGGCCATAAATTTCTTCAGTTCTTCTTTGTCATGAAAGTATCTTATTTCTCCATCAATTTTTAAAGATAGTTTTTCAGAATACATCAATCTGGGTTGAAAGTTATTTTCTTTCAGGATTTGAAATACTTCACTCCAAGCTCTTCTTGACTTGAAGGTTTCTGTTGAGAAGTCTGCCATGATTCTGATAGGCTTTTCTTCAATGGTGATCTGTTTCTTTTGTCTGACAGCTTGTAGTATTTTGTTCTTGTGCTGTATTTCTGATACCCTAATTATTACATGTCTTGGTGAAGATTTATTTTGGTTGTGGTTAATTGGGGTTTTGTATGCCTCACTTACATGTATATCAGATTCTCTTCCCATGTTTGGAAAATTTTCTGCTATTATTTCTTCAAATAGTCTTTGCAAGCCATTAGTATTGACCCCTGCTTTTTCAAAGATGCCTATTAATCTTATGTTATTTCTCATGACATCATCTTGCAGCTGTTGAATTGTTGTTTCCTGGTTCCTTGTTATTTTTAAGAGATGATTTCTGTCACGAGCAAAAGCTTCCATGCTGTCCTTAAGGTCCGAGAGTCTATCTTCAGCTTCATTAAAGCACTTATGCCAACTTTCCATGAAATTTTTTATTTCCTGAATTTTCCTTTGAATCTGTTTTATGCATTCTAATTGTGTCTTGTATTGTTCATTCAAAGTTTCCATCATTTTCTTACATTCTTCCATTGTTTTTATCCTGATCTTCTTTAGATACACACAGCATTTCTTTCATAATGATTGTCATTTCCTTTTTTAGCTGAGAGATTATTTCTGATTTGAGTTTCTCTATATCTTCATAGAGTTGTTTCTTTACTTCATTTGCCATCATTTCAGTAAGTTCAGTTTTTTTACTCCCAGTGTCTTCCATTTCATTGTCTCTTGCGCTTTTTCTCAGTGGGCTGGGAGATTGAGACTGCCTCTTGCTCTTTCATTTTGTCATTTTCTTCTGGGACCTGTCTGGCTGTGCAAGCAGTCTCCCAATGGATTGCGCTGGAACACTGTGCTGGGTAGAGCTTCAATCTTCCAGTATCCCCCTGGCTAGCTGGAGCACAGTCCCAGATTATGGTGCTGGACCCTTGTGTTCTGTGGTCTGTGAGGTTGGCCATGTGTTCCCCTGATGTGCTTTGTTGGGTTGCTCTGGGATGCTGAGCTAGACAAAGTTTGTATTCTTCTTGTAGCCAGCAGGGTCATACCCCTGGAGTTCATTGCTGGGGCCTGAAACCTAGCTGTGTAGAGTTCAGAACCTCTGCAACCCAGGGGCCTAGCAGAGACACACTCCTAGGGTATGTTGCTGGACCTTCAGCCTGGCTGCACTGAGTTCAGAATCTCTGGGACCCAGGTAGCTAGGCAGAGTGCACCCTGGAGTGTGGCACCAACAGGACTTTGAGTCTGGCCGCAAGGAGTTCAGAGCCTCTGGAGTGCAGGGCAAGCCTGGGCATGTCCCAGGCATATAGTGGCAGGGCCCTGCTTCTGGTTGGGCAGGGTTCACAACCTCTAGGTTGTTTTGTTTTGTTTTTTTGATACTGGGTCAGGCTGACCTTGAGCTCACTTAGTAGAACAGGCTCACCTCAGATTCATTGCAGTCCTCCTGCCTCAGCTCCCCAAGTGCTGCAGTTACAGGTATGCACCATCACGCCTAGTTGTATCTGTGCAATTATTAATTTATAGCAAACCACCTCAAAATTCATTGTTGCAAAGCAAGCTTTATTTTGTTCACAATCTACAGTTTGGGCCAAGGTCAGTGAGGCTAGTTCATCCTTCTCCACTTGACATCAGCTGGGGTGACCTGAAGGTGGGGACTGGATTCATCTCAATGATGTCCATTTGAATATCTGGCAGTCAGAGAAGACTTTACCCAGGCCTTCAGCAAGGCAATCAGTGGAACACTGACATGAGAATTCACTTGTGGCTTGAGCTCCCTTGCTATACGGGAACTGCATCACTAAGAAAAGTCAGTGGAATGCTTTCTCTGGCTCTGTGAGGTAGGCAAGTGGTATTTTGATTGGGATTGCATTAAATCTGTATAATAATTTTGGGAGAATGGCCATTTTCATGATGCTTGTTCTTCCTATCCATGAACAGGGAATATCTTTCTATTTTCTGAAATCTTCTTTGATTTCCTAATTTAGAGTAATGTAATTTTCACTGTATAGATCTTTTACTTCCTTTGTTAGATTGATTCCTAAGTATTTCATTTTTGGGGATGTTATAGTGAAGGGTGTGGTTTCCCTTATTTCTCTCTCAGTGACTTGGTTGTTTGTGTACAGGAATGCTATTGATTTTTGAGTGTTCACCTTGTATCCAGCTACATTGCTAAATTTAGTTATTACTTCTAAAAGTCTTCCAATGGATTTTTGGGGGTCTTCTATGTAGAGTATCATATCGTCTGCAAATAATGATAATTTCACTTCTTCCTTTCCTATCCTTATTCCCTTTATTTCTTTCTCTTGTCTAATTGCCCTGGTTAGTATTTCCAGGAATATATTGAATAGGAGTGGTGATAATGGACATCCTTGTCTTGTTCCTGATTTTAGGTTGCAAGTTCTCAGTTTTTCTCCATTTAGTAGGATGTTGGCTGTTGGTTTATGATATATGGCTTTTATCAGGTTGAGGCAGAGACAATCTATTCTGATTTTCTGTAGGGTTTTTATCAAGAATGGGTGTTGGATTTTGTCAAAAGCTTTTTCTGCATCTATCGAGATGATCATGTGGTTCTTGTCCTTGGTCCTGTTGATATGGTGTATTACATGTATTGATTTCCATATGTTGAACCATCCCTGTATTCCTGGGATGAATCCCACTTGATCGTGGTGTATAATTTCACTGATAACTTGCTGCATTCTATATGCCAGTATTTTATTGAGGATTTTTGCATCTATGTTCATTAGGGAGATTGGCCTGTAATTTTCTTTTTTGGTTGGGTCTTTCTCTGGTTTTGGTATTAGGGTACTACTTGCTTCCAGGAATGAGTTAGGGAGAATTGCTTCCCTTTCGATTTCATTGAAGAGTTTGAGAAGTGTTGGCATTAAGTCTTCCCTAAATTTCTTATAGAATTCATCAGTGAAACCATCAGGGCCCGGGTTTTTCTTTGTTGGTAGGGTCTTAATTACATTTTCAATTTCATTAGCTGAAATTGGGTTATTCAGTAGCTTTACGTCTTCTTGATTCAGCTTTGGTAATTCATAGGTTTCTAGGAATCTGTCCATTTCTTCTGTGTTATCGAATCTATGTGAGTAAAGTTTTTCAAAGTAGGTGTTGATGATCTTCTGCATTTCCACCGGGTCTGTAGTGATTTCACCCTTTTCATTTCTTATTGTATGAATCTGAGTTTTTTCTTTCCTCTTTCATCTGGAACCAGAAAAGACCTAGAATAGCAAAGGCAATTCTGGACAACAAAGGGAAGGCAGGAGGCATCACAATCCCCGACTTGAAACTATACTACAAAGCTACTGGTAATAAGCATGGCACTGGAATCAAAACACACCTGAAGATCAATGGAATAGATTAGAAGATACAGCCACAACTGCAAACACACTCAGCCACCTCATCTTTGACAAAGGGGACAAACATGTACATTGGAAGAAAGACAGCCTCTTTAACAAATGGTGCTGGAGAAACTGGCTTTCTATATGCCGTAAACTAAAACTAGATCCATGCCTATCACCATGCACTAAAATAAAGTCAAACTGGATCAAAGATCTGACTATAAAAACAGAGACACTAAACTTACTAGAAGACAGAGTAGGTAAAAATCTCGATGACATAGGACTAGGCAGAGAGTTCATGAACAAAAATCAGATTGCACGGGAAACACTTCCCAGAATCAACACCTGGGATCTCATCCTCTTAAAAAGTTTTTGCATGTCAAAGGAAATCTCCAACACAGTGAAAAGAAAACCCACAAACTGGGAAAATATCTTAGCCAATTGTCCATCAGACAAAGGACTTCTATCTAAAACATATAAAGAATTAAAAGAAATCAGGCCCCTAAAATTCAAGGACCCAATCCAAAAATGGGCATCTGAGATGAATACACACTTCTCAGAGAAAGAAATACAAATGGCAAATAAATACATGAAAAAATGTTC